>PNEQ01106351.1:0-11392 GCA_003012365.1 Medauroidea extradentata
CATCATGTTTCGGATGTGCTGGCAGTCACGTCGGCAGCCCTCGAAGGGTTAAGGCGCAGTTGGGACAGGTATCTATGACGTAGTGTCGGCGGTTTTCCCACTATGAGCCACCCGGGCTTTGAGTCATCGGCCAGCCCTCAAGGTGTTACGAAACAGCCGCCGACCACTGGCCTCCAGGAACATGGCACGCAACAATACGAAATAAACGTAAATATTGCCGATTAAAGGAATTGGCCGCAGGACCAATATTCTGTAGTTTACAACAGTTATATGCACCTACGAATTTTCAGATGACAGTCAATAAGGTATATAATTTATTAATACAAGGAAGTTGCCTATTTCTCCACCAAGAATACTTTATCAGTCAATATGAGTTATTGTCAGTTTTCTCTTTTGCTTGTTGTTTCCCGAATCCAAACTTAAAAGTGTCACTCACAAAGACATTTCAAATTTCTTTTGGGCGCTTAAGTTTCGAGCAATAGACATTCTATGATGTCAGGACACTGATTCTATTAAACGGTTTAAGTTTATTGATGATAACGTCCTGAGGAAGTTAAATCGTACAGAAGGGGAAGGAGAATGTTAAAAGCTATTTAATGTGAGCCCATCCATTAAAATTACTTTTGTAAATTATGTAAACATGCATACTATAAAATGTTTATCCTTGTTAAAGGCGACAGTTCATCTCGTCTTAAAGTTGCATTGTCCTAGGATTACTTTTTCTATGAGTTAAGTTTTGGACATGACCGAAAATACATCATTATAGTCTCTAGTTCGAAATGTCATTAAGATACGTCTAATAACTACACACATTATTTAGAGATCAGCATTAAAAAATTTTCAAGACATTCGTAACTTTATTAGTTAGTGTTTCCACTGTCGTAGTCCAACAAATTGGAATATTTTTACTATGGCTCAAAGAAAGAAAACTGAAATGTTGACTTCGAGAGTGCTATCGAATATGATGTTCTTTAGGTAATGCTTTGAATACCTGACACTTCTGCTAAACACTGAGATGAAAAATAGGAAAAATAATTGATTTTCTGTCCACAAAGACATTCACTGCATATAATCGCCAAACGTTTTATATGAAATATGTAGGCTTTTGTGTAGCTAAATAAATAAAAAATGGCGAACCTAGAAAATAGTTCTTGCTAACTTTGTGATGCCAAAATTTTGTACTTTTAAGTCAATACATGATATTATGCTGAATGACTGCATCACTCTGGCAAACAATTTATTCACAAAGTTGATAATTGTTTTTAGTACTTTTTTACAAAATTTATAAAAACGTTTTTTAGTTTATCTGTGTCGATTTCAATAACATTGTTTTTGTAAATTATGCCTTACATTCTTCAGGAAACCTTATCTACTAGGTTTAACTCAATAACAAGAGCAACTGTACAATTTTGAAAACCCTAAGGCTATTTTATAAGCTACGCTTGAATGCAAGTTTTCTGAACGGAAATTAGGAGGAAACACTTTAAAGTGGTCGAAAGGAGATTGGTGCCGTATTCATATTACTAATGATAAATCAGGATGGAATATTATACCTGACTGAGAGTAGTCACAACTAGATTTCGTCTGCATGTGTAGTTTATTCCTTCAGCTTTGACATGTAGTAATATCATATTGTTGCAGGTCTAATTTGCGTGCTATTGGCCTACAGTGACCAGGATCAAGAACTGTAAGCATATGAGTCGTAAAGTCGACTCTTACTCACGCACCACTTACCTCGTCGACTCTATGCTCAAGATTCTATACTGGCACCTGTTTTCCCCTCGAGAACTTCTGTTATTTGATCAAATTAAAACTATAAATACTGTAGTCACTGGATTTTATTGCTATGTTACTTGTATTTGTACCATTGTTGATGGACATTGGAAATATCTACAGGTGTTTAAATATTCTGTGAATTTTAGTGTTCTCAACATTGGGATTTATAAGATTGCTTGAACACTGAAAACTTTTCACAACTGGCTATAATAAAATACAGATTTTGGTTATCACAAATGTTTGGGAGTCCTCAGTTTATAATGAACAGCCTGTACTACAGTAGCACAAGGTAAATAGAATTAACTTTATAATAGAACATTTCACATTTTTCTTCTCAGAATTTCATAAAAGCGAAAAGCAAAATAATGCAATATGTCGACTGATGTCGATCCATAAGTAATGAAGCAGTGTGTGATTCAATTTATACAACTACTTCCTCTCACTTTCTTTTAGCGAATGTAACATTCATTGGATCAAATTTCATACTTAACTAGATGAAAATTTATTCTGTCCGAGCTAACCTTGTGACGTTTCATAACCATCTATAATTTGTAGGAGACGAAGAAATTACACAGTAGAATTTTGTAACTTTTTTTAAGGTTTAAAAAAAATTGTAAACCGTTTTTAATATGAGTTACACAAAAACGACTGTGGTTTCGTTTAATAAACTGTTGGCCAATATTCACCTTATTAAATACGTAAACGCAAGTTTGTTTCGCTATAATCAACCGATTTCAGTCACAACAGCTATTTTCGTATCCGCCATTTTGTTATACTCGTACTTAAAAATGCTGCCTACTTGCGCGTTAGAGGCTCAGCAGTGACGGTGCTATATGGGCGATCTTGAAGCGCGCATCGAAAACAGCATCGCCACTCTGAACTAGCGTACAAGATTCCCGCCTATACGTATTTACCAAGGGACTCTAAAGCAGTGAGTGTATAATTTTATTGTTGTAAAGTATGTAGCAAAGTCCAGTGTACGCTTCCATCTGATTGTCACATTGAAGTATTACGGCAGTCTGAAAAGCACGTTTTCATAAATGTTGAAGGAATTAGGAATGACTTTCCGACCTTGTCCAAATAGTGTTTTCTTGTTGCACGTTGGCACAATGGACACATGTGGAATAGTTTCGTAAAATACGCATTTACGAACAAACTGCAATGAATTTGAAGCGCGTGGCAGGCGGAGTCCTTGAAATATAAATACAACCATCGCTGGCACGTGAGCTGTGCTGTAGTGTGGTGCGGAAAGTATTTTATCAAGTTGCGTTTATCTAGGAAATAAATCGCATTTCAAACTGTGTCCCTACAGTTTTGAAAGTGCCGTCCGCTAATTAAAAACATGATTTCCAAGCTCCTTCAAAGTAGTAAAAATTGTTTTTTTTTTTTTGTAGTTGTAGCTAAGAAAATATCAACCGAAAATGTAGAACAAAATCATAGAAACCTGCATTGGACTTTACCACATAATTTCTACAAATAAAATAACAGGGCCATCGCTTGTAGTCGCATTGAAAACCACATTCTACGATAACACTGCACGCTAGTTTAGTCCTACGCGCCTAGAGGCGATGAGGTGCTTGACGGAAGTGTTATATTCGACTTGTCGCCTTCCCCCCGTTTCCGTGCTTCAAACGTAAAAAATTAAGTCCACTAACTTTTTTCAGTCGAGGCAAGAACGCACATGACAGTCATAAAACAAAACACTGAAACCATATTGTTAGTACGCGGCATATTGAGATGCTGGTAAGTTGCAGTAGCAGTTGGCAGGAGTGCTCACGAAAAATCTTTTTAGCGACGGAAGGGGCCATCCCTGGAGGCCGGGTCTCACGGCAGGAATGTGGATTGTCGATCCGTCGACGGTCGCGCACAGTGCCGGGAGCTGTACTCGGGAGATGTGCGCCCCCCTTCCTCTTGCGTGCCCCCTAAACCCTACAACGCCGCTGGTCCATCACTCATTAGGGCGATGGTATCGTCTCTCTGCCTTGACAGCTACGTGGGTGGCCCGCCTAAACGTGGTCCATGACACTCATCCCCCGTGCCTGCTGCTCCATGGAGAGCTGCTGGTACATGTTGGCGGGGGACGGGGTTGACAAGGAAGAGGAGGAGGGGGGAGCGCCAAATTGCCCGCGCATAACGCACCGTCAGCGACGCTCTTCCACAGTAAAATGCAGGCACACATGACTCGAATACGACAAACGTATCCTTATCGAAGAATGCCGAAGTTGAGGGCATACAGGATGACAATTTATACATCGAAAAGTTAATGAACTGACAACACACTGAAATAAGGTATTTGTGATAACGTGTGTAGTTAACGAAAATTGCTAATTTTATATAGTATTATCAAATTCACCAGTGACAACAAACACTATTGTATGAAGATCATGCGGAGACACAAATAAGTAAATATAAAAATAAAGTATTTGATTTCGTTTTCTGACGTAGAATTCGCTCTAGGGGTTTTCCTTACCAACTTCGGATTTCTTCTGCGAAAATAAGGTTGTCTTCCTTTAGTGTTGATTTATAACTCTCTTATTATATAATATGCTCCTTGCACGCTGGTTTTTGACAATACTGATACTCAAAAGTCGCCAGAAAAACTTCTTCAAATCGCTGCCTATGCCAGAGCCATGATCGTCCTCGAGGGGGGTTGGGAAGCGGGGTGTGTGAAGTGCCTCTTGACCCCCCACCCTTCCCTCCAGAAAACCAATTTTTTAAAGTTATGTGGTATTTAAAGCTGATGACAATTTGCCAGTTAATATGAAATAACATTTTTTTGTGCATCACATGACTTTATTATAAACTTTACATATTTCGAGTACATGTATTGTTTTTTATGTATTTGCATGTATTAGTTTGCGTAGTTTTGTGCAGTTGGTTCTTATGAAAAACATAACATTAAATATATATTTTTTAAACTCATTCCGATGCTTTCCCCCCTTCCCTTCCCATACCATGAATTAAATCCTGGCGACGCCTATCACCAGAATCCTGGCCAGAACAAGAATATGGATTTTCATGTTCAATTATACTCGTTAGCCATTTTGAGTGATTCCAAATACACATTTCTTTCCAATAGTCGTCTTGTATTTATAAAAACAGGTGCGAATGCCGCATCGCCTCAACGATCCAAGCGCTGAGCTAGCGTACAAGGTTCGTGCAGAACGGGTTTTACTATGGGACACTAAGCTCTGACCATATAATTTTATGGACGGAAAGTCTGTAGCAAAGTTCAATGCATGTCGCAATCTGAGTTTCACATACATCCGGTTAGTACATTTTGAAGTATGGAAATCTGAAAAGCCGTTTTTAGCCACGTTAGAGTGCTTAGAAACGTGTTTTTAATGACCATAGTGTCTTAACAATGAGGTTCTGACCTTGTATCTTCGTACATTTGCACAATGGGCAAACGTGGAATTGTTTCGCAGAAAAAAAACCTGTTTGCGAACACACTGCAACGCGTTTGAAGCGCGTGGTTGGCGGCCTCGCACACTCATCGCTAATCGCCATTATGACTCTGCCATGAATCGAAGTGAGCCAGTATTTATAGTCACCTGCGACAACCCCCAGAATATTCTCCTAGATTGCCGACAGGGCTGGGTGATATAAGTTGAACATTCCCGATGCTTCGGTAACATTTAGTCATGTCCGAGCTGAATGCCTGTCGAAGGTGTCCGCCGCCCCGCCATCAGGGCTGTAGGTAGCGAGCAGGGGAGGGCAGAGTGACGTGACTCGTCAGACCTAGTGCCTTCGAGAGCACTGACTCGTTAATATATGAAGAAGCGTCGACTGAAATTTTACCGGAACACAAAAGAATGCAAGATACCCGACCAACTAAACAGATCTTGGAGTACACTGAAAGCATTCAGAACATCAAGAGGATCACTGCAGTCAGGAAAGACCTAAAATATGCTGACATAACATGTTTAAATATACAAGACAAATAAAAGTATTCCAAAAAATATACTTAATTACGTGCACACTGCAACGTATTTAAAACGTGCGTGGTAATGTTGTTCCTTTAATGACATATGTTCAGGAAGTCTTTTTAGAGAATTTAAGATGTGTAAGTGTAAACATTGTTTACAGTCACGTCTCGAGTCTTCAAAGGTCAAGGTTGGATATCACGTTTCTTGTCAAGGAAGGCCGAGAGCAGTTAGATTCTTGCAAGTCTAGTATTGCTGATTTGTATTCATTTGAGTTTCGTCGCAGCTGTCAAGTTATTTTGTTTTTAACTTCGTCAATTTTATATACATACTTAGTTACTACTTTGTAATGTTTCTAATTACATTTAAACTCATTTTATTGCTACCTTTGTGCATGTGATATTTGTTTAAAACGTGGTTAAGTGTAAGAGAAGGCATTTTAGCCTTAACTTCGTCAAGAAAATGAAAGACGAAATAATAATAAAAATAAAAAATAAAAATATGTGTTGGTACATGGCGAAATAAATACTTTTGTCGCTGAAACTGAACTACTTCGTCATATTTATTCTGTTGGCTAAGTGTATTAGTTGGTCAGTACAACTACATATCTGTTTGGCTGTGGCAGCATACATTATTGTGATGAGCCATAAAAAAAAGTAATTAATAATTGGTACCGCCAAGAACCGAAACCGGGACCTTCCGCCTAAACCAAACTGTTTATTATCCACGCCCAAGACTTAATATATACGTATGTATGTGGCTCATAAAATGCATGCAATTTGCAGATATGTACGTTTCCAAATTGTACGTCTTTTTAATTTTTATTCTGTTCGAACTGTTTTATCGGAATTGTTTGTATCCGACTGAAAAATCATTAAATACACTTAAACGTGTTGATATAATTCTCCTAGTTGTTACAGAAATGGTAAAATACCTCTCAGGGTGTGATTGCAAACTACCGCGTGAACAAAAAAAAAAATTACTAGCGCAACAAAATGTACATTGCTTGTGCACCCTACATCGAAACCGAAATGTTAATTTGCGTCTACGAAATGTTGTATTATCACGTGTAGGTACTTTGTCGAATCAACTACATATTTGTTGTGTCAAGAAAATAAGGCGAGTGTTCTGTTCTGGTAACTGTGTATATTGTTAGCTCACGTAAATACTTATTTCGCCGTATTTAAACAAATATTTGGTAATTTTTTTTTTTCAGTACGCCACGTAGAGAAGGAAAAATCCATGAGTTCGACTACCTGCATGTTAGAATCCACTGTCTTAGAGATAATTATTTATCGCGGGAAATCTTGACTGTTTGCTGTGTTTCAACACATGTTAAGCTTACTAGGAGATTACTGGCTTTCGCTTTTACGTGGAGCTGTTGCCCTACTTGACTGAGAACATAAGAACCCCGCTACTGTAATATTTAATGCCTGTTATTGGTCTGCAGGCAACTACGTTCTGTTGGAAGTACATCCCCCAGTCATATGTGTTGCAATTAATTGCAGCGCCTTTTCAAGGATATGTTAGCACAAAACATTTTCGCGATATGTATCATAATTAGGGCCAGGTAGTTTTCGCGAAAAGATTTTTGCCCCACTCTGTTTCAGTGTCTTACGTGCACACCTGCAGCTCAGTTTTATGGCTATTGACAGAGTGTTTTTGCGCAGAGTCGTTATTCATTTGACTGTGCCAATCAATACACGGATAACTGCCACACATAACGTCTGTGATTTGCGAGTTTACTTTCCAAACGCTGAGTGTTACGGCATCCAATCACTGACCACATATCATAGATGCAGGTGCGCACGTAAGGCACTGACCCGAAGTGAGACAAAAATCTTTTCGCGAAAACTACCGGGCCCTAATCATAATCTTTAACTATTATGTATACCGAGAGCCTCGCATGGAAGACAAGGTATAGGCGACGACAGCGCAATCAGGTCAGTAGTTGCACAAGACAAGGGCCTCAGCTATGCTCCCCACCTAAACTGAAGTGTGGCAATATGACGCTATATATAGGTGGAATCGTGGTTTGTCTTCTTCAAGCCTTCCAGCCGTAACCAGCTCGCAAGGATGGTCCTGGGTCGAGACCCACGACGTGCTGCCGTCCGCCGATAGCCGACACAGTCATCATCAGCCTCCGGCATCATGCAGATGGTGAGGTCTAAGGTGTCCGAAGGGTCACCCATCATAGAGTAGAACTTAAACCTGGATGTACTTAACTAAACAGCCGCTACCCACTTATCTAAATTGTGTAGTACAAACGTGTACTAATATGTAATGTAAACTTGTATATAGAGTAAAACCACCGTATGTAGATTAACATATTTCATTTAAGGGGCCTCCCTACCTGCGCTTCAAATGCGTTGCAGCAAGTTGCGGCCAGTATTTTTTTGTCGAAACTATTCAACGCAAGTATATCTAAGAAAAGAACACACACTTCAAACTATGTCACTGTAGTCGGTACGTTAATTAGAAAAATAATTTTTGGGCCCCTCAAAAGGGCTAAAAATGGGTTTACCAGACTGCCGTATCTAAAAAAAAAAATATCATCCGGATGCGAAAAACATAATTATAGAAACAAGCATTAGACTTAGCGCTATGCTAGCCGAAAATAAAATATTGTGGCCACAACTTGAAGTCCCGTAAGGATAATAGTGAAGCACTGCACGGTATCTGAGTAGCTTGCGCGGAGAGGCGATAATGTATTACATACGCCGGTCAACGGCAACCTTACGATTCCTGCCTTACACACACACACACATACAGCCTATCTAGGGATGCCCCTTAACCGTAACCGTTACCCGACGCATTATCCACTTAACTACTTTCAGTACAATGTGCCTACCTCTGACTAAGCCACCCTCTCCCCTTAAGGGGGATAATTCCCTGTCAGATCGGTTTTACGATTTTTCTTATAAATCAGGGAATATACACATTATTTTACTTTTTTCACGCTGACAAGGCATAGTTTATTGTTTCATTCACTTTTTGGAATCCATATGGCATTGTTTCTGTTAATGTTGCGGCCTCGGTAGTCGCTCCCGTAAATAAAGCAATTTTTCCATTTCAGCTGTTTCCCGTTGCAAAATAATGAATATATTATGGTTACAGCAATTACAGAAAATCGATTAAGTTTGTATACATGCCTTGTCGTGACAAAAATGTTGAAACATCGACTGGAACAGAAGTTATCTAGAAGAAACGGATAAATCCAAGGTGGTAGGGATCAATACCCCTTAACTCACGTGTAAAACTGGCCTAAAAATAATTGTTTTATAACAATACTCAAGCCTTGTCTATTCGTTCGTTGTCTGCTGTTCCAGTAAGAAGCGACTAATGGATAAATGGTTGGGGCTTCGGTGTACACAGGACAGTGGCCATGCAGACATTTGGACTCGCGAATTTTTATTTTTCCCTATATTATGTCGAAAGAAAGCACTTTGGCGAAATTCGCTTGTAGAGCATCTACAAGACTGTGTTGTGTTGTGCAGACGATACTAGCTGCTGAACGACTCTTTCGTCGGCGAGTTGACGCTTCCCAGCAGTCAGCCATAACCCGGTCTGTTATTCGTCTCGTACGAACCGCCCCAGTGTTAGCTGACAAATGTTTTTACAATTTTTTTTTCCGTCCTGTCCCTGAACGTCGTTTATAACGACAGTGGTAGTTAATCAGACTGACGTCAACATTTCCCGTTTCCTCCGTGATAAATGTTACGCAGAGGTGCTTATGATATGCACATTTATCTCGTTCAATGTCGTTAAAATTCAACGTCTTTAGAAGATACTTTTTTATTGGATGTATTTTGTATTTTTCATGTTCCTCTCCGCCAAAACCATGTCCCCCAGCCACATTTATTTTTAATAGAGAGAAATTGATAGAATTGTAACTCTACATACAATGTAAAGTTCCGGTCATTCACAATCATGCACTTCGGCGAACTTGCAAGGGTTCGTTTATTCCTCGCGGATAGTTCGTCTTGCACGAACATTTCACGTTCTAATACCGGCTTACCGATTTATATATTAAACTAGCTACTGCCCGCGACTTCGTTCGCGTGTTTGACTCGTGCAAAAGTTCGCTCTAAGTGCTCCGAACTACCTTAAATAATTCGTCAAAATATGTATTTATATTTTCAATACATTTCAAAAATTTAATAAAAAAAAAATAAAATAATAAATTAAATTTTTGAACTTTTCGACACTTAAAATTATATGCAAGTAATAATATCAAAACTGATAATAATGATATTGCAAGTAATAAATTGTAGTAAGACATTTGAACTTTTTTTATTTAATTCTTTATACTACAAAATAACGTACATGGTCAGAACATTTCGCGGACGCACTTACAACTAAGCAAAAACACAATACTCACAGACAACACAGAAACTGAAGGTCCTGACTGAGAAGGCTGCAAATGTCGGACTACAGATCTCCTTCGAAAAAACAGAATTAATATCAAACCAAAAAGATGCACCAAGAATAATTACACAAAATATGGTGGGATCAGGCGTGTTCACCGTTTCAAGTATATTACAGAGATGATACAGGCAAACAGAATCGAGAAAGAAGCTCATAAACAGAGAACTCAAAAGATGACTAAAGCATTCTGGAAGACTGGAAACATCTACATTTAATCATGCCTTTTACATTATATCAAAGTGAGGCATTACAAAGAGTCCATATATCTCCAGACGACTCTCTGTCTCAGAGCTACGAGAAACGTGTCACATCAGGTTCAAGTCATCGTCGGGGAGCGGTGTGTAGGTAGAGGAATTCTCCGGGCTGTGATATGTATCGTTATCCGAGTATTTACGGAACTCGTGATAGGCGTGTAGCTGGCTGCTACAACAAGGCACGAAGGGAAACATGAGCTGCGTAGTGCACGCCGCCGTCCTTTACATCCTGCCGCAGTTGTATCAACATAAAACTGCTCGCACGATAGTCACGGCTCGCAACAATAATGATAAATCGTCTTTATTTGGCAAAGTTAAAACAATTGTAGGGACCTGAAAAATTTGCGTTTTATTTTGGGCACAAGTTAGAGTTCAAATAACTGTCAGTTCTCTTCCGTTTCCCAACTCGCCCTTGTCTTAGTTAACACCTCCTAGAGAGCACTGAGCCAATAATAAACAAGCAACTACATGTGTTACTACTGTATCAGCGAGCAGCCAATGAACAGCTTATTGTCTGCTCCAGTAAACTGATATTCTTGGAAACTAGTCTACAGGTGAGTGAACCCGCAAATTATTCCCGTCTCCACTTATTTGACAAAACATCACCCACGCCTGCTCTAAAATGTGAAATAATTCGAACCCACACCCACACGACGAGCGAAGTTCTGGCTGGTCAGTTTACCGCCCACGTGTCCAGAGTTCAAAAGACGTAGTTTCTCAATTGTCAACACGACCTGTTCTGTATTCTCTTCGTCTCTTTAACACTTGCGTCACGACTTACAGCAGCTCTTAGCATTCACTGCCCGAGTGCAGTTTTACGACACTGTGCGCCTGCAGTTAAGTGCCTTGGCCATCATCCATTCACGATTACCAACTGCTGGAGTCTGCAAATTAAAAAAAAGTTAGCCTGTTTGGAGCAAATCATTAGTGTATTACAGAAGCCACATTCAGAGGTGGTCTTTGTCACGGTTTCTCAAATAAATTTCCTTTCGGGCCACTTGTATTAAG
>PNEQ01106351.1:11492-60010 GCA_003012365.1 Medauroidea extradentata
CTATATATATATATATATATATATATATATATATATATATATATATATACACACACACACACACACACACACACTAGCAGTCACCCGCGGCTTCGCTCGCGAGTATTATTCGATAATATTTACTTTAATTGTAAAACCTCTTTGTACACCAAATTGATACTTTATTCATATTCTTCTAGTGCTGGAATGACAAAGCTGCTAGTTGAGCTAACTCTGCAGCAGGATAAGTAGCTACAGCTATCAACGCAAAAAAAAAAAACAGTCCCAAGTTTGTCCCTGCCACTAATAGCGACTTCACCTGGGCCTTATTTATAGTACTGCAAAGTTGACGTTGTAGGGTAGTTATATTTATAGTACTGCAAAGTTGACGTTGTAGGGTAGTTATAGACTCTTAAATGCAAGAGGTTAATCGAATGAAAAACGTCTGATTTACCCTGTTGAACAACCATTGGTGACAGTACCCTCAATTGCATACTTGAAGTTTAATACCATTAGAAAGTTTTGGAGGGAAAACGTTTCGCGGAAACGTATTTTGTGCACCAACCTTGAAATTAATGAGATAATATATGTGAGCTTGTTGAGGAACCTAAGTGGAAAGTGAACTGTATAATCCATTTTACCCCTTTCAAACGACTACATGCAAACTGCACTAATCCGATTTGCCTTGCAATTTTTGTATGTCAGGATTGAACGTTCGCACGCAGTTTGTTTTACGGAATTCGAGCTCATAACTTCCCGGAATGTAGACCTGAGCTACAAACAACTGCGTCACATAACGTCGAAATAATTAATGTAAACAAATTTAATTTAAAAAAATAAAATATTCATGTCCTGGGCTTATAGAGGTGGCACAACAACACATATCGATAGATTACTGTAGAATGGAACTCCTGTATAATTTATTTATCGCTGGTCCTACTTGCATTTCGGATCATCTGCCTTGAAAGTTTACAAACTTAGTTTTATTCTTAATAAGCATGTTATCGTATAAAGTAAAAAAAAAATTACGCATAAAATTCTAAATACTTACCTAAGCATCACTCTGACCTGAACAACACCTCAAAAACTCATACTGGTTAGACATCGTGTGTTGATGGAAAACAAAATATGTGCCTTTTAACCCTTTTGGGTGTCGGATTTTGAAATATTTTTATCTCACACCTAATACATTCGTATAAAAATCCAATTGAAGTGCAAATCACGACGGTAGCCCGTTTAGTCGAAACAAAATCGTTCATTCAATAAAAAATATATTATGACCGTTGCTCAGTACTGACAGTACGAATTTCGAAAAATCTTAAGACCGTTTTGCGAACATTTCTGTATTCATCATCCTAAAGCAAAAATTAACTGTATATCTCGACGGGTTCGATAGATATTGAGGATTTATCTAAAACACATTACAGGTCTTTTCACCTCCTAAGAGAGTGAATTTCGAAAAACCCTTGAATCACGCTGTAGAATACTTTATCGGTGTCTTGTGAACGTGGAGGACATGACAATATTATTTTCAAATTCTAAAAAGGAGCAGATATCGTGAAACTCTCACATAGATTTGTAGAAAATTACTTTAACTATGTATGCTAGTTTTTTTCAGAGAAAAAATAATATACTTTTGGCTAATTAACGATTTCCATAAAATGTCTTTAAACCGATAACTAGCCAGAAATATAAACTTTTTTCTTTGAAAAAAAAATTGGGTTACATATTAGAAGCAATTTTCATAGTAGAAGCAATTTTTAGATAATTGGGTGTTTAAAAAAATTCTGTTGTTATTGACCATTATGCCCACTTATCTGCTTTTCATCTGTTGTGTAGCTACAGAACACATAAATTTATGTCAACCATTTTTAAAAGCCATAATTGAATAGTTTAACTTAAGAATGTCAATCCTTGGGAATGCTGTGTTGCTAACTTGACGAGCAAATAATTTGCCGGTGTTACGAATATCTCATTTACTATTTATGACTCAGAAAAGTATACTAAATTGTGGTGCATTAGATTAACTTCCGAGAACTTAAGTTAGATTTTGTTTTGACGTTTATTTATATTTATTATCCTCTTAAGGACGTATCGTTAAACACGTTGCTAACCTGCTGTAACCACTCTCGACGGAGAATCTTACAGATCATATAGAATACCTTGGTCTCTGAGTGAACGTAGGCCTAAAAACATTGGTACAGTATAAAAAAGACTATTTTTCATGTGCAAAAAAAAATATTCTTTAACCAAGTTTGGAAAATATTTTTTGCTTTCGGTACATAGTCACTGTATATTGGCCCTAGTGAATGAATCTTAGCAACTACTTCGTAGTACTAACTAGTAAGAATTAGTGATATCTACAGTAAACAAAGAGACCGTTGAATTAATGAATGCTTGAGTATATGGAAGTATTGAATGGTTGATCTACAGTTTAGTGAACAGCTTTATTTACTACTGACGTATCTCCTGTAACACTGGATAAACCCTGTTTTGATATTATTAAGTGTCAAGGGGATTTGTGGTCTCCCATCCCTTCTAAAACCCGGTACATACAATCCGTAATTTTCTACTCAATTACTTATTATTTCGGTTCGTAAACATCTTTAGCTATTTTATACCAGAATTATGTAACAAAACTTCTTTGTTGCGTACATACTATCACTGTTTACTAACAACTTTCAGTACAAAAAGAAGAAAAATATGTTTGTGATGTTGGTTGCTATACTCCATAAGTATAACTGTAGTCCCGAAAACTATTTCACAAACAAGACTCGCACGTGACTCCCAAATATTATAGTATTATTTAGGTTTTGATAACTCCAGCAGCCATTGTTTAGCAGGGAACAAGAATTTTGTTTCTATTCAAATCACAGTGGCAACCCTGCTTGCGTACTTCGCATGCGCCGTGGCTGTAAGTGTGCATTGCGCATACGCATAATCATACACTACGATGAAAAAAAGGGACGGGCTCTGTCTGTGAAATTAGGTAAGTTACAGAATTCTGTCTGGAACCATCGTTGTTGCGGTACACATAATTCTCTACTTACCTTGGCGGTATACACTATCGCAGTGCTACTTGTACTGAATTAGGTACGGAATTCTATACTGAATTATGGATAGTGTGTACCGGGCTGCAGTATAATCATAGGCTGTACCGTATCTATCCAGCAGTGGCCAGATATGACCAGTGTCTGTAAAACCACGATGCACGCAGCACATAATTATTACACATCACACACGTTATGGACATGTGAAACATATAGAGGCACGATCATAAATATAGATTTAGACGTTCTTACATCACTACTTTATCTTCAACCTCTGTCACTACGTAAGGTAACATTTGCGAGAAGTTCTTTTTCCAGATGGTTGTGTTCAGAAGCTGACTCTTTGTCGGAGCAAATCTTTTCGGATGTGACAGCTAAAGTGCGGATTGTTCCAGTTTTAGTGCTTGTCGAATGGTTGGAGTGAGAGTGAGTGAGATATTTTGGTCAGCGGTTAACAGCGAGGTCTTTAGCGGTGGTGAAGGGTGGCATGATGTGAATATGGAGCAGCACCGGAATGAATGGGCAGGGGAAACGGGAGATCCCCTAGAAAACCCGCTGACCAGCGGCATCGTCCGGCACGAATCCCACATGCGAAAATCCGGGGACCGACCCCGCCGGGAATCGAACCCGGATCGCCTTGGTGGGAGGCGAGAGGTCTGACCCCTCGGCCACCGCGGCCCCCTCGAATGGTTGGAGTTACAGTAGAGGTATTGCCTTGTGTGTGTAGGTTTCCTGTACAATTTTATGGGAATTCCGTTGTCTTCCTTTGATTCATCTAGGAATGGAAGGTGCCCACCGGTTTCGATCTCGAACGTGTTGCTTTGTGGCCGGCCTACGAGCGTGGTCCTGGGTTTGAATCCCGGTACGGGCATGAATGTTTGTGTCGTTTTCTTAGGCTTAGTTAGTTTGTAAGCCGTCACTCACTAAGCCTGCAAAAGTGCATAAAACCGGGGGACGTTAATAAATCTCTAAAATAAAAATAAGTATGGCTTTGTTGATGTAGTGTCCTGAGATCACGAATAATGCTACATTATTTATATTAGTACAAGCGTCAACAATCAGATGCAAGGTGGGACAAAACACAAACTGGCTGAGTAAAAACGCTGCGAAAATTACCGCAGTAACCACTTTGAAAAACGTTGTTGGGCGCGTTGACAACATTTTGTAACTGTCCTTGTCGACACTGAGGATTTTAATGTGTTTGAATGTTTCTTACAGTGGGATAGAATAACGTACTGTACTACTGTGGTCATACGCCATTGTAATATTTTGTCGTCCCGGAAATCTTAGAATGAGACTAAGAAAAAAAAAAAAAAGGAGAAAACAAGCCTAGTTTGGTTGTAGTCAACACATCCATAAACCAAAACCACAGAACATGAAAAATTCCGCAAGGAATTAGTCAACAACAAATAATCGCGATATGTCCTAGGTTAGAATCCTTGCTCGGTCATTGATGTTGTGTTGTCCTTCACCTCGTTTCACCCTCATCAGCTCTTAAGACTTCGTTGTTCAAACTCTCTCACCTTATCTCCATGCTTTATTCTCAGTAACTTTTCTTCACGTAATTGCAAAGAACTGAAATTATTTTAACATAATATAGTTTATAATTCGACATATATCATACAAAAATATTACACAATACAATTATTATACAAACCCTTCTAGGACCACTCATACATGCCTCAAAGACTTGTGGTCTAGAGAAACTGGATGTGCACCTATAGATAAGTAAGACTGAACGCGATATCAAACATATGCATTGCTTCATCCTCGTCAATATTATGAGCAGTGTAATTTTTTTCGGGCAAACGTTCGTTGATCTTAGTACCTTGTTCCATGCACATGACACATTTCTCCATAGCATTTTTTTTTTCCTGTTTCCTTCAAAGCTTTCCCCATAATCGTGTACGCTTTGTCACACCCAGGCCGACTTGTTAGAGGGATTATCTTGTTGTTGATATTAACACCGGCACCAGACACCCTCGCTTCGCCCACACGCAACAGAGCGCAGACAACTCGGGGCAGATTTACGACGCTGCCGAGCAAACACTATGCGCCGTCTGTTTGTCTCTCCCTGCTTCCCTTGTGTCTCGTTCATCACACCACCTTCTTTCTCTGCTCCGTGGACGGTCCATTTAGCATTTCTGAACCATGGTCTCTGGCGTCTCGCGGTCACGTACTCGGAGCGAGAAGAAATTTGTGTGATGCCAGGGTCGTGCCAACATAACCAGGGGGGAGGAAGGTTCGTGGGGGCGGCCACCCCCCTCCTTAGACAAACCTAAGGAATTGTCTCTCCCCCACCCTCCTTTTTTCACAATTTCCCACATTCATTTCGTATTGACAATTGTTTATTTCTAGTGAAAAATGTAGCCGATCACATATAATGCCCAAAGTGTCATATCCCACTTCCTAAAAGTAGTAGAAGTCTTTTTTTCGTAGTGTTTCCCCCCTTCGACTCCCAGAATAGTTGGCACGGCCCTGTGAGATGCTGTTTGTTGGTCCAGGAAGCTTCAATCTCTCTCACTCACACTTCCTTCCGCTCTGTCTTACAAACACGAAAACGCTAATTATTTTTAAAGAAAAATCGTGAACACATGCCACTGCTGCATTGGCAAATGTCCACAATTACACACAATATCATTCACGCCCATCGCTATAATCCTTTTAACAAATTGAAGAACAGACTCTTAAAACCACACGTCCACAAAATTTCGAATATTATTGAAGGCCATGATCCATCATTTACACTGCTTTTACAATATTAATTTTAATTCCTAAACGAGAGCAGATATCAATAAACTGTTGCACAGTTTTGCTGTCTACGAATTTTTCCAAGACAAAATACACAATGATTTCAATTATTTATGCAATTAAGGAAATTTTCATTAGTTAACTAACTAGCCAAATCAATACAATTGTATTTAGAAGAACTGAAGACTACATGGTAAACCAATTTCTAACAAAACTGTGAAACGGTTTTTCGATATCTGCTCTCGTTTAAGAATAAAAAATATTTTGAAAGCAGTAGAAATTATGGATCATGGCTAGAGGTACGTCAATTTCGCGGATTCATCTGGCAGCAGCCTATAGACTTGTCAGTCCTATACACCCACTGGCCACAATCGATTATCTATTGGCTTATAACCGTACAAGCAGGTAGCAAGCGATAGCACTTTGCATTATTTCTTTATTTACTACTGGCTTGCAGTAGTCAAACGCGTTTCCTAACAGCCGCCAGCAAGTCACAGACATGACAATGAAGTATACATAATTGGCGTTCAACCTGACCTGGAATGTATCTGCGAAATTTACGTACCTCTATGTAAGGTTTTCGGTTACACACGAATATGTACAGACGTGCAAATTCCACTTTATTATTAGGCGACAGGGTAAAATACAAGGTCATATACTTACCCGAACATACTCCATAACGTTATTGGTTCCGAGCCTTTGTGTCGTTGTGTGACCATGTTACAGGATAGTCGGTATTTTACAGTTGTTATTATATCATTGGTAGGGCCACGATTTTGTCGCGAAAAGATTTTTGCCCCACTGTTTCAGTGACTCACGTGCACATCGGCAGTTCTGTTTCAAGGTTATTGGCAGCGTGTCTTTGTTCAGACACGTTTATCATTTTACTGCACCAATCATAGTAATATTATTGTGAGTCTGTACGTCTATAATTTGCCAAGGCCAGTGAGAGTAAAATCATCCAATCACAGACGATGTAGCAGAGCTGCAGGTGTGCACATGACGCATCGAAACCAAATGTTGCAAAAATCTTTTCGCCATAAAATCGTGGCTCTAATCATTGGTAGAGAGGACAGTTAGAGATGGCGGTATATCGCGAAAATGTTTTGTGCCAACGTACCCTTGAAAACACTGTAGTTTCTTATTGACTCAGTCAAATAGGGTAACAGCTCCAAGTACAAGCGAACGCCGGTAATCTTCTGGTAAACTGAATGTTCGTTGAAAGCCAGCAAACAGTCAAGTTTTTCCCGAGAAAAATCATAATCTCTAATGATGGTTAGAGCCACGATTTTATGGCGAAAAGAATTTTGCAACATTTGGTTTCGATGCGTCATGTGCACACCTGCAGCTCTGCTACATCGTCTGTGATTGGATGATTTTACATTCACTTGCCTTGGCAAATTATAGACGTACACACTCACAATAATCTTATTCTGATTGGTACCGTCAAATGAGAAACGTGTTTGAACAAAGACACGCTGCCAATAACCTTGAAACAGAACTGCCGATGTGCACGTGAGACACTGAAACAAAGTGGGGCAAAAATCTTTTCGCGACAAAATCGTGGCCCTAATTATTGATATTGTAAGAGCCGTATATCATTTGACTGAGCCAATTACAACAACGTGCATGCATCACCGCACTTCTGTGATTTGCCGGTAGAATCTCAAGACTCGTGATAGTTAAAACATCCAATCACTAACCACGAAGCAGAACTGCAGATGTGCACGTAAGGCACCGAAAGAAACTGAGGCAAAATTCTTTTCGCGAGAAACAGGGGTCCCTAGCTATTGGTATATTTGGTACCTGTTATTGGTCTGCAAACAGCTACGTTATGTCAGACGTATTACTGTACACCCAATCATACATGTCACAAGAAACCAAGTTTTTATTTCAAGGGTATGTTGGCACTAAACTGTTTCGTGATATACCATCATCTTTAATAATTGGTTGAAAATGTCCTTCAGGTTCGCCACACAAACTGCCGGCTTAGGAGTCATGTGAGCACACAGTTAACTTAAATATTACAGTCTACTGTCAGATATTAAGTTTGCAGCTCGCTTCGAATACGCAGTCAGATTAATCAAAAAGTTACATGTGACATTAACAAATCAAGCGAAACATTACTATTTTCATTAAAAACTAGACATGCTAATACCACTGTAAGTGTGCGTTCATAACAAGGGCACAACATCTGCTACCTTTTGGAAGGCGTAAAGTTATAAATTCCTTCTGAAATAAGTTTACTACCTCTAAGGGCCAAACATGATATTTTTCCTTATCCATACTTGCCCATTTATTTTATGTAATAACGAACGGAATGTAATATTTACACATTCCATATTCATAACCATAATTTGACCATCAAGTTCGTGAGGTTGACAGATAAATGTTGAGGACTTAAATTTAAATATATGCTTTATTTGAAAGTCAATGCGGAGAAACAAACTTAGGTAATGATATTTGTAAACATTCTGAGCAAACTTTTACCCAGAATGTGCATAAGTTAAGCGTAATGTGTTGCGCCGCAATTAAATGTACGAGATTATTTCGGCGCCAGAGATTGTTCTTCAAATATACGTTACTAGAGAGAAAAGTTTTGCTCAGAAGGTCGCAAAATTGTTTAGGATAGATTTCTTTTATGTTTGTAAATTGGCTTCAAGAAACCTACAATTTCAAACTGATGCATTTAGCGTTGAAAATATTCTTAAAATTACGTACAGTAATAATCCTGTCATATTTTATTTCAATTAGTATCCCAACACAGCAGTTTTTATTCGCTTGCCTATAAAATTGGGTAAAGTAGACAAAGTCTGTTTTTGAAAATTTACTTCTCAGTTTATCAGTAACATTCCTCCACCCTAGGTAGTGAAGAATGCAGCCAAGTTTGATTTTAAAAATGTAATTTACTTTATCTTAATAAAACTATTTACAACAGAGTAAATAATACATATAGTCTAGCAATTATTTGCCGACAATTCACAGACAATACCAAATATTCCTACACTACACAAGTATGATACGTATTTTTAAAAAATGCTGTTTTCAAATTACATTAGTTCTGGAATGTCTTAAACGAATTTTATTCTAACTAATTACAGTAATCGTCTTACATATAAATCAAACTTCACTTCAAATATTCGATAGGACTACAGTACAGATAAATGTAATTTTATGTAACATTTCGTACTGTAGAATTTCCTGAATAATCACATTAATAACTACAAGAAAACGACTACACTCAGAACACTTTCAGGAAATTATAATTATTATTTTGATTCCAACCAACACCTCGAGCAGGATAGTGAAATAAATTATTGAAATAATAATGGAAGGTTATCTGACAGGTACATCGTTGCCCGCTAAACCACAATTAAAAACACATTACGGAGGTCGGTAGGTCATCACGAGAACACACATCCATACTGGAAATACAGCAATCAAAAACTTACAACGAACGTAACTTATCTCCGTTTAGCCACAAGCAAAATTTCTTATATCGTGTGTTTCGTAACAGGAAGAAAAAGTTGACAAGTGTCACACCAACGTTTTCTAAAGAGTAGTGAGTTTTTTACTTCGGGGTTTGATCTCTCTCATGAAAGGTCTGCCACATCTTTAAATTCTTGACTCTTTATGATTCCACTATGCACCTGATGTACAAATTCTTTGTTTTAAACACGTAAAATTTTTTTAGAGTATAAATAAACGAGGTTTGTTTGAAGAACCAATTTAATGCATGTGATCTTTAACGTTTCTTCCCTGAATTTTCACAACTTGGTAAATGCCGTTCTTTGAAAGAACTGTGCAATGGGAGTGCATGATTGGATTCAGTTTCTTGGACGTACGCTATTGCAAAATGAATGACTGTGAAAGGTAAATGCTATTTGTAAACAGTTATCGAAAACGTTAGTATTCGTTTTTTTCTATCACTCATTACAAATTGTATTTAACGCATAAAACAAATTAACTGCAAACATGTTAAAGAACACGTACATTAAATTGGTTCTTCGAACAAAAATTTTAATTTATACTTTAAAACAAATATTACAATTTTAAAACAAAAAATTTTTACATATGGTGTATAGAAGAATTTAAAACATTTAATTTAAAAAAAACACAAATAAAATAATTCTCAATGGATCAGATTTAACACAATTCACATAAACTAGAAACATTCTTCATGAAATTTCTGAAGGAGTACTGTAGTATCGTTATATCGTATTAACATATATATTTTGCGAACTGTAATCTTACGTTAATTTTAAGTATTGTGTCATCCATAAAATTGATCTGTTCAGTGTGAAAATCATAATTTTATGTCTATACAAAACCGTGCAACTTTTGTAGATGTGAGGAGTCAGTATATTTTCTTTTTACGGAAAATTTCATCATGTACATAACGACATGTTAAAAGTTAAAATTTGCATGTTATGGGTGCAATCACGGACTTGCTAAAATTAAAAAATTTTTGCTTCAATTATATGTTACGGTCTACGTGAATAAATTTAAGTTCAAATAACGTACTTTTCAATATTCTTATATGCCCTATATCGAAAATTAGAGTCATATTTGGCGCAATGAAAGTAAAGCTATTCTATGCCAACTAAACGTTTTCAGTAAATAATGACAATACTCTTTACTACGACGATACCAACTTCATAGCTACGTGAACTATCAGTTCGCTGGGGAGTATGTTTGCAGTAACAAGTGCACATCCCCTTCCACGACGCGATGAGCTGTCATGACGAGGTGTCGAGCTGCGCGATAAGAATTGATAGTAGCGTGACCCTGCTCTTAAACGCCCGTGGGCGATTGAATAACAAATCTGAGAGCGGCTCATTATGTACCGAATCGACGCGCTCTGGAGTGTTAGTGAAACATGTATTTGTCACATTAAACTATTAAATCTGATACTGCTAATGTGACGATTTTAATGAACACTTATGGCCATAAATAGTCTTTTGTTACCCTTTGGCGAGTGGGTATTATGGCATAGCTGTATTACCCCTGGAGTGAGGTTTTTGTGAAACCCAAAATGTTAATTAAATTTATGATTTTACAAATTTGTAATTCCAAAGTGGCATGTAAATAAAATTACCGTACTTACAAAGGAAAGATGAACAACAATTATAATTAAAAAGACAAACTATATAGTTAATGGATATACGTACTAATTTGTTCAAAATAAGAAACATATATTTATGTGCATACTCCTTGTGGCAGAAAAAAATAGTACATACATGTATGATCATACTCCCCAAAGGGGGCACCGCCTAGGTTGTGCGGCTTTTGCGCGCAAGAGGCTCAGAAGCGATGTAGCTATAAGGGTGACCTTGAAGCGTGCATGAAATGTCGCTGCATCACAATGAGCTAAGCAATGAACTATCGGACAAGATTCTCTCCGATCCATCTTTACTGTAGATATATAATCGGTGACCATGTAATTTTATTTGGTGGAAAGTCTGTACCTAAGTTCAGTGCACGATTCTATCTCAGTTTCACATAAGGCATACATCCGGTTTGAACATTTTGAAGTACGGCAGTCAGAAAAGACCTATTTAGGTGTGCTTATAATGAACATGGTGTCTTAACAATGACGTACTGACCGAAGTGTGTTTTCATTTCGGATTTTGGTACAATGGGGACACGTGGAATATTTTCGTAACAAAAACATATTTTTCCCCCCACATTAAAATGTATTTGAAGCACGTCGTAGCATTTCTGATTTAAAATCCGTGGCTTCAAACTTGATAGAGAGACCGCTAAAACGACATCTGCATTGTTCCTTGATCTTTAATTTGCCGTAATCGCTAATGTGTCAATCTCATGGGATGGGTAGATAAAACCAGCGACAATCCACGTACATACCCAGGAATTGCACAATGTACTAATGACGTGTAATAAATCGTTTCATAAACTGTGACAACTAAGATGTTACTGTGCCTTCATAGGATTTCGTTACCAAAATGTCTGATAAAAACACACAATTTAAACCTAATTTTCTACTCTTGACACATGAGTCCGTTTTCCCAAAGTTTTGTCGTGTACTTTTTTTTTTGTAAAACTATTATGCATGATTAATAATTTTCTGCCTACGACCAATCGCAACACGGAAAACACACCCAGTGAACGAAATCAGTTCAAGGCCACCTAGTGATCAAGGGCGTGGCCGTGTTAATCAAATGCTCCCCCCCCCTTCATTTTTTGGAACTGTACATAGGCGTGAAATTTCACATGTCTACCCTCTTTAGAGCAATTGTATTTTTAAAAAACCTTTTTCAAAAGCTCTTTTGGATACCGTTCTGATAAAATTACGACTAAAACGTCTAAATACCAATGGACATGGCTTTGACCTAAATTGTTTTACAATATTATTTTAGGAGTAAACTTTCAAAACCAAACGTACCAACCTTATCCAATTTTTCAGGAAAGTTAAAAAAAAAAAAAAAAAAAAAAAAAAAAAAAAAAAAAAAAAAAAAAAAAAAAAAAAAAACGTTACGATACTAACGAAAATTAAATATTGCAGGTTTATTTATATACGTAATTTAAAAAACGTTACGATACTAACGAAAATTAAATATTGCAGGTTTATTTATATACGTAATTTTAACTGTCAAATTATGGTTGTCATTATGAGACAATATATTATACAGTATATCATTTGTTATTAAAGAAAATATGGCCAGGTCTAGTTCTGAATGAATATAATGGACAAAGCTGACTTTAAGGGTTACTAAACTTCCCAGAGGCGAAATCATAACTCTACGTCATCCAATTATTATTGCAGGTGTTGTGTCCTTGTTTTTAGAGTAAGGTGAATATGTCTGGTTTTAAAGGGAACTACAAATTTTCGCCCGATTTTCAAATGTGACAGGTAATTTTATAATGAAATCTGGTTATATATTCGTATGTAACTGAGCAACCTCATGTAAAAATATATTTATAACTCATTTTGGTTTTTATGGACATATCTATTTTTGAAAGTTTTCGTCTCATTCATTCTTGAGAGGGCTGTATTTTTCATAACAAATTATGATCCTTTTGAAAAATGTTGTGTCTGTCAGCATCAAGTTTCTCTGCTTCGCGAGTCTTGCGGCAATATTATAACGGCTTTTTTCTGCGTTTAAAACATAGCGGTCATCGTAACGAAAGTTTTTCTCTACGTTGACAACCGTGCGTAAAATTTTCTATACAGTACGTTTGTCAGTGAGTACGGCGGCTTCAACTATCATTCGGGCTTTGAGATTGCAGTGTCTAGGCGGGCCCGGACTCGTTGCACTACTTTATCTAGAATATCAGGGTTACCTTTGGAAGTCTGATAGAAATATGCCAACAACGGACACGCTGCACGCTCGCTCAGTGAACTGTCCATAAAGGTCAGTGCTGCATACAATGCGCATGCTGGGTTCGCCCTTACGTCTCGGGCACACAAACTACCTGTTGCCAAATGACAACCGTAGAGAAAACTTTTAAATTACGAAAATTATCGTTGTTGCGCTGCGTTGTTTCGTCTACTTAGCACACACGCACTTCACCCGGTGGGCGAATTAGGCCTACATGTCTGCGGTCTTAAGATGAGTCTTCACCGGTTTCATATTTCCACATTTGAAGTTTTGGAACAGCGGAGCGATGGGAGCCACAGTTCCACGCGTGCAAGGTTTTCTATGTAGTCACCATGTTTTTATTTTTATATTTGAACCAGGTTTTTTTTCTTGTTTTAGATACAAAACGTGACTAAATTTTGCTCTTACAATTTTTTTTTATCTCGCATAGTTTTTGCGTAATGGCTCGTTAAAGCCAAAATTAGCGTGTTTCCGTTATAAGGGCAACAGTAAAACCAACTCGCTTACCAAACTGAAAAAAAAATTCACTGTGAATAACGATGTTGTAGGCTACAAGTTCAGCTATGTTAAATCACAAAATAAAATAGTTTTGTATTAAAAAAAAATTAAATTTTTACTTTAAATTTCAGCATTTTTATTTAAATACAAAATAAGTTTTGATTCTTTGTTTTTATGCACGTGAAATTGTAGTCAGCGGCGTCTTTATCCATTGTGAATTTTTTTTCAGTTTGGTATGTCAGTTGGTTTTAGTGTAGTCCTCACAGCGGAAACGTGAAAATTTTGACTTTAACAAGTTATTACGCGAAAACTATGCGAGAAAAATAAACTTTAACAAGAACAAAATTTAGTCACATTTCGTGTCTAAATAAGAAAAAAAAATCTGGTACAAATAAAAATTAAAACCATGGCAATGAACATTGTTGTATACCGCGCCCTTTATTTTTGGATAGCATGGAGTAAAGGCCAACTCAAGCGTGTCGTTTCACACTTTACGCATTCAAGTGGTATTTTCGGAGTTATATCAGATAAAAAAGCCTCTTTTCGCCATTTTGAGACGCCCGAAAATAACGTTCCCAACAGTCGCGCTTAATTTCTTTAAGCATGGAAGCATAATTTCGTACGTAAACGTAATATGAATAAGTTAAGCGGTTTCGTGTAAAAAGAATACATCTGAAACACTACAACGCTGTCCATGCACCATGCGAGGACTTCTCTTAAACATGCGAATATTTTGTCTCTCTTTTATAACCCCAGCGAGAAGCAATCAGTCCTCTAAATACATTCCTTTCCCCATAGTATTGAAAACTTCCATAGCATGTAGATCTCTAAAACAAGTAGGCTCCCTTTCTAAGTGTTTTTTTTTTCGTTAATGAAACAAGCCTATACACACATTAGAATACACACATTTATATTTTGCGGTACGTGTTGAGTTTACTCGCTCCCGTACAGACGTGCGTGGGATACATCTCTCGCATTGCCTTCAATGGCTGCAACCAACACAGCTCAGGCTGGGTGCGGGTTGCCTGATGACAGGCGCTACGCAGTCTCCTATTGTGTCAAAAATGACAGTTTTCCGAGTCAATTAAATGTTCTATATAAAAGTTAAACAGTTGCCTTTATCCACTCGCTGCACTTATGAATTTAATTTTCCGACCATAGGGTCATCGTTGGAAAGACTTGCACGTTAATTGAGCGTCATTCACGTAGATTAAACTTTTGAACACCTTCTTACTTTAGTACATACTCACAGAATTTCTTATTTTTGGAGCACTGATGGCAGATAGGAAAAATGTAATTTTTTCCTGTCTGCCATCACTGCTCCAAAAATGTAACAGTCTGTGACTATGTAGTATTGTAATACGGTGTGCAAAAATATCATTTTCGGATTGTCGAACCTTGATTTTCGATAATAAGCGAAGGGAAAAAGTTATGTTGAAAACTGTGAAAATTCACTGCTTTGGCGCACCATCCCCTTTAATTCTCTTAATTAATATATAACAAAATGGCGGTACGCATGTAAGTATGTGTGGTTTTAGAAGTTATGTTTCGTAACCGCTGGATTCCTAATGATGCTGATGTATAGTTTTATTTTTAAGGAGGGCAAAATTCAAAATATTTTCTATGACGACCAGAATGGATTCCTGAGACATGTCATTATTTGGAGAATGGCAATGTTTATTTGCGACATATTTTCACCTAACGAAACTGTCTGCACATAATGTTCTACACCCTCGCCTCGTAAGGGAAGTAACATGAAGTTCCCGGCGATATTTATATTTGGTATTAGCGTACCATCAAGGTACCACCTAAACCTTGGTTTACTCTACAATTAGTTATTTTTGATGGTCTTTGGGAATTGGTGCTATTTTTTTCATATTATGTTTAAGCCTCAGTGTAATTTGGTTCGTCCATACACATTCGTTAATCAAGTGTAAATTACTGTACGATTTCCTTTTGAAATTGTGAAAATAATAATAAGTAAGTAGATAAATACCATTTTTAAATTGTTCCGTGTTTTCAATGTATTTATTTATATATAACAGTAAAGTTCAATGGCACAGACTTACGATTTATTTTTTATTCAATAGATAATGAGACTAAACATAAAAGATTTGTGGTTGAATTTTGGCCACCGCCTTGCTGATGTAAGTAACTCTGCAAAAGTTTAGTATTTAACTTCGCTAAGCTAAACCGAGTTAGTTAACTGTATTATTTATGTGGTAAAACAAAAAGTTCTTAATTACAATTAAATTTTGAGTTAAGATTTTAACTTTTTCACATGGTTATACCGAATTCAATAAAACAATGGTGAATCTGGCCCCTAGTGAAATAAGTGTATTATAAGTACTTAATTAAGTACTGAAAATAGTTTAGCCATAACTCAGATACACATCAGCTCAGTTTATATCGCCTTTTCGGTAGACTGTGCGCTGAATAAGCTGTCAGTAGAGCCAATGTATTTTGACGAAAATAATTTTTCAACGACTTGTTTCAATGCCTCAAGTGCACATTTGCAGCTGCGCTTCATGGTTATTGGCAGTATGTCTTTGTGTACAGACGTTTCTCATTTTACTGTGCCAATCAGGACACGCAACTCCATACGTCTATGATTTCGGGGTAGAACCAAATATTTTGGAAACAAATACTATGTAGACAAATACCGGACAGCTCTATGCTAATATACTCATTTTTAGCTCTAAAATGAACCTGAAATGTTCATTTCAGCATTTATACTGCAAAGTTTGTCTTGTGTAGTGACAAAAATAACAAAACATTACAAATTATTGCCCGTAAGTTTGCTGTAAGATTTATCCAAACATATATGAAATGGAGTATAACAAAGGAAAGTGTGCAAAAAATAACCTAGCGGCATGGGAAGAAATTGTTGAAGACTATTTTGATAACATTAATTATCTCTTGCTTGTATGTTTGGCGTATCTGGTTTTTGTTTAAGTAATTTATTTTCGGTTGTGACAACAAAAACAGCTTATTCGTCGAGAAAAAAAAACATTTTTCTTCACATTTTTATGTTGTTAACTTAGGTCTTTTATTTAAAAAATGTAATGTGCTGTTATTTGCTGGCTTGAGGTAGAAACACTGTCAGTTTTCTCCTAGAATTGCACAAGCTGTCCGGTACTGACTTATAGAGTATTTGGTATAATCCTGAAACGGCGAGAGTTAAAAATATCCTGCATTCACTGACTACGAACTAGACTGTAGCTTCAGATGTCCATGAGGCATTGGCTGCAAAATTATATTATTTTTTAACCAAAAATCACTAACGAAGTAGTTTCACCTACTGATAGCTTCATTTCCAGAACGAAAAATGCTAACTGCAGCGTTAACGTTTTGAAGCGAAAGGTAATTTTGATGTAAGTTTTTTGTTAAAGAAAATACTGACAGTAACTGACATTGTTGCAAAGACAAGGTTCGCCCACGAAAAACAACGCTTTTATCACATGAAAGGTCCACATCTATGTAATTATTGTCTTAACATTTTTTGTACTGCAATGTGATTGGTTATTAAACAATTATCACTATGTTGTTTACATAAGAGAAAATTAATGTGGCTGGAAGCGTAATATTAATTTTCAATTGATGTCACGAAACAAATGTTTGACGATATTTAAGAATTAATACAAACCAAAATACTGTTTAATACAATTATGTCTGAAACACAAATATGTATTTTTCGATATGTATTACCGTAAACCGGGGTTACTTTGACCTTGTGGGGTTACTTTGACCTTGTGGGGTTACTTTGACCACTCAGAATTTTGGATTTTATGTCGTTGAGTGACGAAAGTTTCAGACAGTAACTATAAGGATCAAAGGCAGTTAATAAAATAACCTGCTCAGAATATCTATTTATTTACCAGAAAACCCAAAAGCTAATATTTTGAGTGGTCAAAGTAACCCCGAAAATGGACAAAGTAACCCCGGTTTACGATACCAACTAATATATTGCATGTAGAGTGATTACGTTACGCATTTTTAATGCTATACTAGGGAGCTCAATGAATTTTAATGTAATAGTTATTTTTTATTACTTTGAAACTGTGGGGAAATAGTTTCAACAAAAGGCTTCAGAAGCAGAAAAATCCTTTCAAGAAGTGTTCCTCAAAGCATACATGTTTTCAAGAGTGATGTATTCCTAATGAGTTTTCTACGACTCTGAAATATCATACTTTAGATTACGCTAAAGAAGAGCGTCCCTCTGCGGAAATATCGGTTGACAAAGCTTGCAATATCTGTGTACCAAAATAGCTTTAAGTAGTTCTTGCACAGTGACTTCCAAAAAACCTGGAGATAGCAGTAGACCTTTTAATAATAATTCACGTCTCAGCGGGCAATAAGTGGAATCTCAGCTGTTTCAATTCAAGAGGTCGGTGTTGAAACGGAAGTACTAGCGACTTATTACACTTTTCCACGTGCTTGTGTTGTCAGTTAGACCGGGCAGTCACACTCAAGTGAACTTCTCGGGTTAAGGACTTCAAGCGGGTGCCGTCAATGGCGGCATTTAAATGGAGCATTCAAGGAAAGAGAAAGGAAGAGAGCGTTGCAGCCTTAACCTTTCATATCCTCCGTGACCATACAAAACAACAGACTGTCGACTTTTGTTTTTAAACAGAGAATGCCGTTATACTTGAAAAATAAAAGTTTTTTTTTTTAAGTCGGGCTCAAGGCATAATGACTTATTACATAAGTTGTAAATGTACATAATTAACCATTGAATACAAATATGCATTAGTACTCTCATGTGCAATAAATAAATAAACATAATGTTTCGACCGCTTTTTTAAAAATAAGCTAAACTAAATAAAGGGATGCCGATTATGCTGTAATATACTGTATTATGAATTTGATGTGCTACTTGTTCGTTTACTTATTTTGTTTTTGATCTTTACGTAACTTATAATTGAAGCCAACTATACACAATAAGCAATTGCAATTATATAGTTAACTATGTATAAAATTTACTATTTAAAATAATATTGATTTGTAATTAAGTGATTTAATAGTAGGACTTTTTAATTTGACCAATTAAGCAATACGAGACATGGATTGTGTCAAAGTGTTAAAAGTTATTTCGAAAATTGTAACAAAGTGGTAATGTATTAAGTGTACATGCATTTGTGTTGGTTAAATGTAAGAAAGGGTCTATGGTACTAATCTTGCCAGCTCAAATGAAACACAAATAAATAATAAATAAATATGCATGTAATATACATTCATGTATACATCTGACATATGTCGTATATAGGTTATGTATTCATGTATGCATTAGGCATATTGTATTTGCAGATGAAGACACATGAACATACTGTAATATGTGCTCGGTACAAATGTAACTTATTACAAACCGTAGTTAATTTCGTGAAGTACTTTTTTTTTTTTTGTTGGATAACTGTCAAATCCTGTTTTTGCATTCCAAAATCTACCACGTCACCTAACACAAAACACTGCACCTTGTGTTTCTCGCGTACTAGGCATGTTTTATTCTTGTACCGAAACCACCGAAAATCGTTTACGAAACATATTTTTATTTTCAGAGACTTGCTCAAAATTGACCAGGTTTGCTAAACAATTTTATGTATGATAGAAAATAATACCTAAACGACAAAATAAAATAAATACATGAAAATCGCCACAACCTCCAGCGTAAGGTCAACTTCACACTTGGCCTATAATTTATATTTGTAGAAGTGTATTTTCATGATGAATTTCTTTGGAAGCTAATTTCCAATAAAATTTTTGTAACACTAGGGATAAAACAAAGGAAATTCGTCAACATGTAGAATGAGCGAGAGATTTTTGTCAGCGCTTAACATCGAGACCATTCGCCTCCCACCACGGCGATCCGGGTTCGATTTCCGGCGGGGTCGGCCACGCGAATAAACACACTATATTTTAAAACGGCTCGTAATTTTCGTGGTGCATGTATATGGCTATTTAAAAGACACTGGTGGCCATCCGATGAACGCGAGTCGGTGGATTGTCGGTGAAAGATAAAAGTTGGCCATCTCCACCGTCCCCGACAACAACACAACGACTCTGATGAAGTGGCGGCTCGTGGGTTGTTATCAGGTAGGGCTGCAGTTGCCAAGAGCTGTACAGGGTTGTGCGCTGGTTGACTCTACAGCCACTGACACGCTGATGTGCAGGTGCCCCTTACTACTGAGTGGTCACAGCCAGCAAATATTTCATGGTCGTTGTTCTACGGCGCGTTCATCAAGAGTGTACAGTTCCCGACTATCTGCAGCCCCACCTGGCAACAACCCACGAGCCGCCACTGCTCTGATGTCATGGTCACATTCTCCAATCAGATGGCAGAATGGCAACGACTGGGCATCGACCGACAACTCAACGTCTCTATGTAGCAGGGCCTGTATGGTCACCAGATGGCTGTAGAGCGTACGTGCGCAGGAAAGCAAGCCACAGAGACAGCGAATTTCGCCCTTGTGGCCTCGTGTTTGTTGCAAAGTCTGAACGTGGCAGTAAACCAGCTTCGCACTGGAAGAAACCTACTCCCCGGTAGTTAAACGTGTTCAAGTGGTACAAAATCATAATTTTATATTTTATTTTATGAAATTGTGAAATTTTTGCAGACGGTACTTGCGTACAGTTTCCTCTATAAAATAATTTTAGCTCACATAGTTTTCTCATAATTTTGTGTGATAGTCAAATGGTGCGTCAAAGTTAAAATTTGCACGTTACGCTGCCATCAAATAGAGAAAACTAATTGACATACTCAAATTAAATAATTCCCAGTGAAATAATATGCCATGGGCTACGTAACCTAACGTTTATAAACCCACAGGCCACAACATAATATTTTGAATATAAAAATAAAACGCAAATTTGCAAAGGAAAAGGTGTAAATTCAGCAATTTTTAAAGTACAAAAAATGTTCACGGTGAGTTTGTTTGATATAAAACGTGGCCCATGCCATATTATTTCACTGTGAATTATTTCGTTCAAGTTAGTGTAACAAGGCAGTGTAACACATGCAAATACTGACTTCAACGCACAGTTACGAGAAAATACGCGAGCTAAAACTGTATTTGGCAAACAAATACTATTTTGTAAAAATATAAAATGTTGATATTAAACGCACTTGAACACCCTTAAATAATAACGCGGCAGGCGACCCAGGAAGTACGAGGGAGGGGGCGGGGTGGTTTAGGTGCTGGATCTGCTAAGAGTTAAGGTCAGAAGAGAGAGAGTATTATTGGCTAGGTTATAGATGCGGCAGGTCAGTGGCGTTGTCAGGATTTGTGTAAGAAGGGGTAATATAATAAATATCGAGCACCCGTTTGAAGCGTGTTTTCCGGAGGTCCTTCACCGGGAAAATTTGGTTTTCAAGGTGCAAAATAGTGGTATTTTAACAGTTTTTGGTAACGAAACATTGAATATTATACTGATCAAAATATTTGCACTCTTTTAATATAATTATTTTATTTTATTTTTTTATTTTTTGAGGCTGATGGGTTTTCTCTTCTACTGCACTTAACTGCACAAGTCGTTTGTATTATTTATCTCATTCTTGTTTGCTGTATAACTTGTCGATAATGTAGCCTATACTGTAAGCTGCAAGTCTATTTCAGGATTTAGATTCCTTTTCGTTTAAGTAAATGTGGTTATGCATTACTAAAGGGAATTTAACCTTAACTTCGCCAAAAAAAATTAAAGATGAAATAAATAGGCCTAAATAAAAACCCCTAACCGCACCCCCTGGCTACGCCCTTGTGGCAGGTATTTTCGGCGGTGTCGGCAGGTTCTATGCCTGTGCTACAACGTGGTATGGAACCCAGACCTTCGAGACGGGAGACCGCCTGGGGGGCAGTGACCCCCCCCCCTCTTGTGCACGATGAATACAGGAGAGTTTTCCCAATAGTGACGGAATGTAGTCGGAACCATCTGCCCTCTGCACGGCAGTGGTGGTGGCTGTGGTGGAAGGGAGGAAGAATGGTTCCTTTATTGTTGCGAGACAAAACGCTCGTGTGACAAAAGATTCAATTGCCCACACCCCTCTAGCCGCATTGTCTTCACTGCGAGTGCTTCATAGCTGGGACCTCCCAACACGGTGTCCTTCCCACTTTTGTCTAGGTATTTACGCGGTGAAACCGGGGGCGTGGTAGGTAAATAAGCGCTGTGCTCTACAGTTGAGAATTCACGTTTTTGAAAGTCAATATAAAAAAAACTGCAAAAAACAATCCTTGACAATTATATTTGGGAACTTTATTAGCAAACATTTACCCGGAATGATGCATTTGTTAGCGTGATCTCTTGCGCCGCAATTAAATGTACGAGATTTGGGCGTCAGAGATTGTTCTTCAGATATGCGTTACTCGAGAAACATTTTTGCTCAGAAAGTTGGCAAAAACTATTGTCTGGGATAGCTGTTTTTTATTTTTGTAAATAGGCTTCGAGAAACCTTCAATTCTAAACTGATGTTTTTTGCGCTGAATTATATACCACGAACTCTTAAATTAGAAACATTGAGTGTGAATGTTAGCATTCACGCGCGTACGTACGTAAATAGAGATGATTAGCTTTATATCTCGTACGTACATATGTACGCTAAGCGGTGGTTGTGAATGCAGCATGTGCAAACGTAAGACTGAATTAAATATTAATTTGTATTGAAGAATCATTTATCTTGTCATAAATTATTAAATTCGCTTCGAAAAATAAAAATAAAGTTCAAACAACTATTAAGGATATTCTGTTATGACGTAAACAATTCCCGCGCATTTCTATATTAAATATTGTTGTGAATCCAATCTTTAATTCTTGTGCGTGTGTTCGTAAGTACGAGGGCTTGTTTGTTCCTTAGTTTTTTTTTCAGACTGGTGCCAACAACTCAAGTATTTATTAACCAAAAACTTTAAAAAAAATTTGAGACAATGTGCAGTCACAAGATGCACATTACTGTTGATGCATTTTTAAAAATAATGTACCTTTCGTCAGCAAAAAAATATATTGCTTCATTCTGGCTTATTTTCACGACAAAAAAACATGGTACTTTTGGTGACGAAATCTAAAAAAAAAACTGTTCAGTACAATGCTACAAAAACAACATTCCGCTAACAATTATGACGTATTAGTGTCAAAACTGTGGAGCAAAATCTTGATATGAGTATTAGGTAGCAATAAAAAAATTATTTTCGAAATCACTGCAAAACTAAGGAACAAGACCCTTTAGTCTTTAGAGATTCGTTCTGTCGTTCTGCGCATATCTATTCCCTTTCATTGTCCGGTACCTGTCGCAGTTTAAGATTAGGTTTCATTACATTTCTCCTACGTCACAATTATTCCGCGGTTCATTACTAGGACCACGAGCTTGTCGCGAAAATATTTTTGAACAATTTTGTTGCAATGCCTTACATGCATATCGGTAACTTTGCTTCGTGGTTATTGGTGGCATCACTTTGTTTAGATACGTCTCTTATTTGATTGCACCAATCAGAATATAGTTATTGTGATATAGTACGTCTATGATTTGCCAGTGGAATCTGCTAGTGTTGCCAGATCTACTGAAATTTCAGTAGATCTACTGAATTTGGGAATTGTTTACTGAAATACTGAAAAGTGATCAAAATCTACTGATATTTTGCATTTTCTTATTTGTTTTATTTTATTACATTTACTGTAATATATATTTTTAAAGCAAGAAATAACTGTGAATCATAGAAAAGTGCATACAATAAATGTGTATAGACAAGTTTAAAGTAAAATACAGCCTTACATTGGTCGTCACGATCATGCTCAACAGCGTTTCGTGACCGTTGCTTCAGGTGAAAAAAATATCTGTGTGGAATGTCGCGCGTCCATGGTGTTACCATTAAATCGAATGTTATTTGTTTACGTTACGTAAGACAAGTGAAGTTTTATAATTTCAGTATAATTTTGTCTAATGACATTTTATTTGTTATGTGTGCTTTTTAAATTGTGTTGCAAATAACTGTTTCTTGTTAAGGTAGAATTTTTTCGCATTCGTGTCATAGCATGTTTTTTTTTTCAAGGATAAATTTATAAACACTGCAGACAATGTACTTAAATATTCTATGCTAAATTTACAACTGTTGAAATTTTTTTATTATGCAACGGTAGTGTTATTTTATGTGTTTAAAAAATCTACTGAATTTTTACCACATCTACTGAATTTTTCTCCTGAAATTTTAAAAATTCATCTGGCGACGGTCGCAGATGTGCTAGTAAGGAATTGAAATCAAAAGATGCAGAAATCTTTCCGCGGAAATCCAGTTTCTTTACATATGTGCAAGGAAATGATAGCTGTTTCCGTTAAAGTCAGGACTTTTCATTGCAGCCGTGTCGTCAAGAATAAGAACAAAAATCCATCTTATTACGGCCTCAGTGTTAACTTCTGGGCATATGATGTGCATGTGTATGTATGTGTGAGAGAGAGAGTGCGTGTGCATGTATGATTTTTGACACAGTTCCGAATGTATTGACTGCAGCCAAAATAGTTTGTTTCTCCTTCTGAATTTTCCTAGTATCAGTCTTAAGTTTTCTGGGAAGCCATAGTTCTGCCATGGCGTTACGTTCACAATATTCCACTTACTGTAATTCTGGCTGGAACGTTCTCGACCTGGGAGGCTCGTAGTCCCGTGTTTTCTTTGTTTCTCGTAACGGTAGCGAGACGCTACTTGCAGTTGTTGCCTATCTCTTGCTTCACCCACCCCTCCGCCTTCTTTCTTCCGCGCCGTACAATTTACGGAGGGGCCGTAAAGCGATCAGCGGACAGCCTCGCGTGATTTCGCTGCGGCATTTGTAGTTGGCCGCACCGTAAACGTGTCAGCGAGACTTTGCCGGGGGTTATGCCTATGCGTGGCGGAGGGGGACGGGAGAGCAGTTTGTTGAGCAAGTAGTAGGGAAGGGGAGGTAGGGGACGATGTATTAATGTTCCCTGCTGTTTCGCCGTCCAGCCGACAGCAGGCGCCACAGCGATGCCCCGAGGGGGAGGCTCCCCGCTCCTGCCCTAGCCGTCACTAATTGCTTCTCCTGTAATGACAGCAGTCTTCAGCATTCTTACCACCGCGCCGCCCCGCTTCCTCATCACTCTACCTTCTCCAACCCACCCACTCCGTTTCTCCCCCCTCCCCTCCCAGGCCCACGTTCAAACTACTCGTGTGGTGGTCACCGACTACGATAGTTCATTTTCAATACAGCTCACCCATGAACTACGTTGCAGCATGTTAGTAGGTTTTCTTTCAGAATACAGTACTACTAACGTACGTTTCTATATCTCGATCTACGAAAAGAAAACACATTTATAATTATGCTTCTCTGTTTTTCATGGGCGCACCCAGGGGGGTGTAACTCGGGACATGTGCCCCCCTCCCCCCAAAAGGACCAAGTTTTTAATTTTATTTTAATTAATACATGTACTATGTGTGCATGTATATTGAGGTATTTGGAAACAAAGATTATTCATATGTTTTTGAACATACTACTGGTATAAAATGATGTATAACAACTTTGTCGAGATTCCTCTGAATGTACATAATTTGCAAAGTTGGTTGTTTATTAGGTCTTGTGCCCTCCCCAAGTCAAAATCCAGGGTGCGCCCATGCTGTTTTTAGCCTACTTTCCGAAGGAAAAAGTACACTTGTGAGATCACCTTTCTGTCCGTGTGTGTCCCTAAAAACTTTTGAACCAGTGGACCGAATTTCATCAAACTTTATATACATATTGTACTTTGTAATCTGACTTGACTTTTGTATACTTCATTTACGCCCTATTCATATTTTCAAATTGGCGACCAATTAAATTTTTTAGATCAAGCTGATATCTGAGGAATCGTAAATTGGAATTTCATCAAATTTGGTACTCAAATACTACATACAAAGTTGACTGACTTTTGCGAATTTCGCAAATCCTATGCTCATACTTTCAAAACGGTGGCCATTTTTATAATTTAAGCATAATATCCCATATCTTAGGATTTTTTTTTTTTTTTTTCAGAATTTCACCAAACTTAGTCCACATGTAATACATATAAAGCTGACTTAACCTTTGTGTTTTTAGTTTAGCATTTGCTTATATTTTCAAAATGGCGACAGTTTTTATATTTTTTAAGCATAGTACCCCGTATCTTAGGAAATATTTTTCCACATTTCATCAAACTTGGTATACATATACTGCATACAAAGCCGACTTTACTTTTGTGTATTCCGTTCATTCTGTGTTCACATTTTCAAAATGGCGGCCATTTTTATAATTTTAGCATAGCATTATGGCTATTTATTAGGAAATATTTTTCATAATTTCACCAAATTTGGTACACATGTACTATATTTAAAACTGACTTAACTTTTGTGCAATTTGTTCATCCTGTAGGCCTACTAATATTTTCGAAATGTCGGCCATTTGCATAATTTAAGAGTAGTATTCCATATATTAGGAAATATTTTCAGAATTTCATCAAACTTTGTACACATAGCCTATTCTGCATACAAAGCTGACTACTTTTGTGTATTACATTCATCCTGTGTTCATATTTTCAAAATAATGGTCATTTTTATATTTTTACCATAGTATTACACATTGTTGCATGCTGTATTTCTGAGGACTGGGTGGTTGGAAGCTGTGTTGAAACACCTTATGGACTAGCCCATGACTCACAAGCCGGACGGCTACGTGGTGGTAGTCACACCGAACTACATCATAGAGACCTGTATCAACTGCGCCTTAACCCTACGAGGCTCAAGTCAGGTCCCAAACATGATGTAATGTCTATTGTTAGACCCTTGTAATTCGGTTAATCCCCGGAGTTTGGCCTGAGTGTATAAGCCTCAGCTCTACAGATTTAGGGAGAGTTCGCTATTGGTCGTGCTAGAAGAAGGTGCTATGTCTGTGGAGAGAGACTGGTGAAGACATCTTGGTGACGTCCCCAGAGTCTACTGTGAGGCTGCAGGCACATACCTTCGGAGCAGTATTGGGCGAAACGAGAGGACTGCTGCTGCGGGTCGACGGAGGAGGTGCGCGATGGGAGTCGAACCGAAGACCTAAAGATTAAAGACAGTGGTGCACTCGGGGTGCAGCGCATCACATGGTGAGCCATAACCACTTCAGATTGTTGAGGTTGTACATTGTTACTATTTAAAAGATTGTTGATTGGATATATGACTGAACTTTTACTGTGATTTGCAATTTTCGATTAATGGTAAAAATGTTAATTAACGTTTATGTGACACAGTAGTTATTGTGTGCTTAAAAAGGGTGCTGTGAAACTTATAGCTGATTGCTGTTTTGTCTATTTTTGTAAGCTTTGTGAGCTGTTATTTAAATTAATAATTTAATAAAACTCTTTTATTTATATTTATAAGACTCTATACCAAAGAGCTCAGAGAATCGCCCACACGTAATTTTGCTAAATTTGTAACAATATCTTAGGACATATTTTTTTCAGAATTTAATCAAACCTGGTATACATATAATGCATACAAAGATGACTTTACTTTTGCGTATCTCATTCATCCTTTTGTAATAATTTGAAAACGGCGACTGTTTTTTTATCTCCATGATAAAAATACATCTCAGAAAACTGTTTCCCAAATTTTATTAAACTGGATAATAATAACAATAATAATAATAATAATAATAATAACAACAATAATAATAATAATAAAATTACTCTATTTGGCGCAGTTATATATCACATACATTCTACAATTGACACTTTTAAAAAAATAATAACACAGACGAAAAAAGTGAGTTATGCAAGTGCCTAGCTAAAACATGGTTAACAAAAAAAAAAAAAAAGAATAAATAAATCTTATGAATTTCTAGTACTAGTCTACAAGTAGAACACTATAAGTAAAACACAACATAGATAATTTATCAATATACACTTACATATTACAAGATTAACAGTATTTAACGTATTTAGTCAGTGTTAGCAGTTTATAATGACCGATGTACTTATATAAAAACATAGTAATTTCATGTACTTAGCCCTGAGAATCTTAATCACTGTAATTAATCATAGTAAACTAGGTTCCATAAAAGTTTGAGCAAAGCAGTCTAATTTTAGATCCATAACTCAGAAACAGTGATAATTATAGTTGAATCATTAAATGACACAGAACATAAGATATAATAATAATAATACAAAATAATAATAATAATAATACAAAAGCAAAGGAGAGATTACAGTAATTATGAAAATAGTTATAATAAAAATAATAATAATAAGAAAATATTTTATGCAGCCATTCATCGAAGCATTCATACAAAAATAGTTCTCCTTACAGACCTCGACCACGTGATAGTAAGCACTGCATTAACTTCTTTCTGAACAGCAAGCAAGAGCCTGCGCAGGGGGGTCATTTGGGGCTACAGGGGGGGGGGGCAAATTCCCACCCCCCTGGATTTGGAATTTTTGTGTATAAATATATTTTTTGTATTTTTAAATGTAAATAATGCTAACTTAAGGCCATAAAACTGAAGTTTTATTATAAAAGTATCTAATTTATACAAGCTTAATTAATAAAAAAGATGTAACAAGGTCACTGTCGTCAGAAAACAAAATCTTGCCCCCCCCCCCCCGCCAGGAAAAACCTGAAATGACGCCCCTGAGCCTGCGCCACGTATGTTTTGGCCCAGCTCATTCCAGCTCGAATATTACTCAGGAAGCCGACTTATCTTAAGTACATTTCGTGTATCATACGTTTAAATCAATATAATTAATTGATATTCCTAGATTACGTGATGGATTTTAACTTTCACGTTTAAATTGTACTCACTTTGAGGAATGTAGGCCTATCAGTAATGCTGGTAACTTCTTGTTGGTTTTTAGATATCATGCCTAGAAACATGGTTTCGGGGCACCTAAAATGTCCAAAAAACGACTTATAGAACAGTTGTCAAATAAAAAATACCAGCCGGAATTGTAAAAAGGAAATTAGAGCTGCACGTGCTGGACTTTACTACGAATTTACCGCAAATAAAAAAAAACAGGGTTACCACTCAGGGGAAAGTCCCACAAGATAAAGCCAATGACCGAAACACTGCACGCTTTCTTCGCGCCCAGCTGATAAAGGCGACACAGTTATTGAAGCACGAGCCAGTGTAGCTCTTATCGCCTGCATGCTTCCGTACTGCAGACGCGGCAACTATACTACGTCCACTCTAAGGTTGCATTGCAGCAGAAATAAAAATTGCTAACGAAATAAATCAAAGCAACTAAACTATATCTTGATTCCTCGCACTGTGATTGCACCGTAACACTATTACCTTGTATTCTCCAATATTTCAAATGAAATTTACGCTGTGTAATATAGTTATGGTCATACACTTGAATGTATTAGCTGCAGCCTTAGAATGGATCTAGTGTAGAGCGTGCTGTACTGGGGAGCGCTGCCTGTCTCAAAGCTCTCTGGAGACAGCAAGGATAGGGCTTCCGAGCAAAAACCATTTCCTGCATCGAGATTTGTGTTGTACTGTCTATTGTCTTGTGTTTGTTGTCCACTGTAAACTGTTTTTTGTCCATTTCCATATTTTTTTCATATTGGGAATCTGGTTCTATATTTGTGTCTGTCTTCTGTGTATGGGTGGTGTTGTCACGATATTCGACTGAATTCTATCTCCAGAATTCTTTGTTGTCTATAGTAACAACAAAAATAATAAAATAAAAAACTGACAAATCCTCTGGGATTTTTTTTTTTTTTTAATTTTGTGTGCGTTTTATATACATATTTCTTGTTCGTTTCTCGTTATTTGTCATCCAACACAGGTTTGATCAGCAAAAACATGAGAAATGGCGTATGTCCACAAGCCAATACATTTTAAATTTTAAGAGAAAAGGAAACTGTTGCTGTATGAATGAAATTGCAAGGAAAAATTGTGGATAGCCATTTTCGAGTGTTTTCAGTGCGTAAAACAGCTTTTTTTTTGCTCACACTTTTCAGGGTTTTGAAAAAACTGACCATGAGATCCTTTAGCAATGCGTGTGGCACCGAAACGAATAAAATATTGGGAAATGATAACAATATTAACCCTCGTGCCAAAATGACGGCTTGTTTAACTATTCCTGCTCACAAAACTCAAGTGGTTTGTTTTATAGACATGCATTGTTAATATTTTTTACAGTAATGAAAATTTTCTAGCTTTCATATTTTTTGTGTAATGGCAGGCCAAAGCCCAAATTCGCATAAAATGGTTTTATACAGGAAAGGAAAACCAACAGACTTACAGAAATGAAATAATTTACACTGAAGGACAGTGTCATGGGCTACGTCAAGAGATGTACAGAAACCGCATTAAATAAACTTAGTATTAAAAAAAAAATGGTGAAATTAATATTATAAAAATTGCCGATATTTATGCAATTTTTTTTAAGTACAAAATATTTCAATGCGTGTTTTTTTTATACATGTTTTGGCTAATCGCGTGACACTGTTATTCAGTGCGAATTATTTCATTTCTTTAAGTCAGTTGGTTTTCCATGCTTGTATTAAACAATTTTGTGCAAATTTCGGCTTAACGTGCCATATAAAAACTATGAAAGCTAGGAAAATCTCACTACTGTAAAAAAATTTTCATGATTCATGTCTACAAAACAAACGATATCTTATGCAAAAATGAAAATTATTAAAATAATTGAAACTTTGTGTGAGATCCCTCCCTTAAACGAGGGTTGGTTGCCCCATATTGCTTAAATTTTTTGTAAAAATCATCGTGCGAAAAGGTTGCCGTGGGAGTAAGTTCTAATCCCGACAGTTCCCGCAGAAATTACTTGTTCATTTGGAAGCGGACATGTGAATGCCTGAGGGCCTATGCTCGAGTTTTTAGTCGCATGCGAGTTGGAGATTGTTTTATCGTTCGGCTTTTTATTAATTTAAGTTAAAACCGAGAAAAAGTTTCTCCGTGTCAAAAATAGCACCTTTCGGCTTTCAAATCGCTCGCGACTGAATACTCGAGCATAGGACCCCTGGGAGGTAGGCAACCTATTACCTAAGACATGCGTAAAGAGTCGTTTGCTTGTCGTTATATGGTGCAGTTCTATATTTTCAGTATCCACCTTTGAAGTCAACTACTACCCTCATGGTTCACATTAGGCTCAAAGTTGCATATGTGTTTCCCTAATTTGTTCTTCTTGGAGCAAGTTTAATAAATACCGTAGTTATACCACATTATATAGGCTGTTCACTATAAAGTGAGCACTCGGCAGAATTTGAATTTAGTTAAAATATGTTTTATTGGACCAATAGATGTTAACTTTCGAGAGTGTTGAAACGTTTACGCTGTTTTTTTTTTTGTTACATGAAAATTTTCATATTAAAAATAGTAAAGGTAACTGCAAAACCGCTGAAAGAAAACTGTATACAGTGCTCTCTTTATCGTGAATGGCCTATACCGCATTACAAGCTGCAGCTGGGTGACCTCCCTAATACGGTTCGGATTTTTTTAAAAATAATTTGACGGTTAATGACACTTGTAGGGATGAGTTTACGTTGCATTTAGGGTCGGCATCAGTCACCACATTGAATTGTATGATTTCTCACATGTTTTTTAATTCTGAGGAAAAATGGTTAAACCTGCGATTATAAAGTAAACCTTATTTACTTTGCAATACAATACAATACAATACAATACAATACAATACAGGCACCACGTTTGAGCTGTTGACGTATGTTTGTGCCGCCATCAATCTAGAAAATAAAAATATGTAACAAAAATTCTACGTTGATGCTTCAACAGTGATACGTGTACTGTAGAGCAAAGTAAACATAGTTTGCCGAACAGTCGCAGATTTTACCATTTTCCTTCTCATAATTTCACAAAAGCGAACATTATAATAATCCACTGTGTTTAGTAAAGCAGAGCCTTTAAATGCTCGAGTTATACACAAGCCTACAAAAAAAAAAACATTAAACTCCGTGAGTTTTGATGCCGGGGTGAACATTTGTGCTTACTGGGACAACAGGCAACAAGCGAATAAATATGACCTGCGTACTTGAGGCTGGAGTATGGAGAAAAACACTCATACAAGAAAAACCTGCAACTCAACGTAAAAAAAAAAAAGAAGCTAATTTGGTTAGTTTTCCGCCGATGTAAGCCGAAATGAACTCTGCGTTACTGCCAACGCAATGAAACTGTTTAATTTGGCCTAGTCCGCTGAATGATGTGCAGAACTTCGTACGTTACCAGATTACTTGAAACTTTCTCATCGCAAATAAGTAATGTGTACAGGATGTTACAAAAAGGTACGGCCTCAGGAAACATTCAACACACCCAAACGAATAAAATATGTGATATGGACATAAGTCCAGACACGCTTAGTTACCATGGTAGAGCTCAATTACTAACATCTCGTTAAATGTCATCGTAAATAACACTTCGTTCAGAAAATGTCCCAAATATCCAGTGGATTGGTTCTTTAATGTACTTTACTTCCTAGGCTCACCGCCAGGTGAGCCACTTGACGGAAGGTAATCTGGACTGCATTGCTTGTGTTGACATTTAACGAGATGTAATGTAATTAAGCGTTTCCGGACATATGTCAGTATCACATATTTTCTTTCTTTGGGTGTGTGGGATGTTTCCTGAAAGTCTGTATTTTTAGGTATGTAAATATTGGCGCAGGAACTTTTAATACGCATGGGCGTGATGCTTGCGATGTCGCATCTTTACCGCTTCCGCACTTCTATAGGCGGCTCACTTGTAAGTGAGCACTTCCCAGCACTTGTAGATAATAACGCAAACAATGTATTTATTGCTGTTGTAGAAGCAAAGTTTTGAGAGTTGTGAGATGTTTACACTAGTTTTTAGGCCCACAAAAGTTTCGTAATTAAAGTAGTAAATATGGAGGTATAATGGCTTACAGTGTATTGTAAGCAGTGCTCAGTTTATCTTTTTGAACAGCCTATAGGCATAGAACGCGGAAAAAAATACGTTCACCAAGACGGTCACCTTAAGGGCTCCGCCTATCACGTGCTTTAAACGTGTTGCAGTGTGTTAGAATGTTCGTTTCTTTTTTTTTTTTTTTAAATTAATTCACATGTGTCTATTGTGCCAACATACGAAAAATAAAACACACTTCGGACAACGATCGAATGTCATTGTTTAGACTTCAAGCTCATTAACAAGTTAAGACTAAAATAATAAATAAACCGACTCACATGATACTAAATTTCAAAGCGACCATACCAGTAGAATTGCTCACATTCTCTCTAGCTTTCTCTCTCTCTTATAAAAAATAAACGGCTGAACAGATTTCCTTGAATCACAGCTCTCGATCGCTCGATCAACTCACCTCTCGAATCCCTCCAACATACATAGCTAAAATGCCCTTCTCAGACTGCCGCCTTACAGAATGTACTAAACGGATGTACGTAAAAGGCAGATAGAAAAGTGCACTTCAGGCCGCGGGTTCCTATATTTTTGCGAGTTTAGTTTTTTAAACCTTGAAAGAGAGCAGCAGATATCGCAGAACCGTTACATAGAAATGTTGGAAATCGTCTGTAGTATATGACCTATTTTTTTTTTTTCAAAACATAAGGTTCTACAATGTAGGCTGATTATGGACTTAATTAAATTTTATGAAAGTCAATAACTAGCCAAAATTACTTACGTTTTGAAAAAAATAGGCTATATCGTACAATAAATTGCCAGCATCTCTATGTAATGGCTTTGCTATATATGCTCTTTATCAGGATTTAAGAAAAATAAAACTTACTAAAATATCATAAATAAAGACTCGTGGTCTTAAGGGCACCGCCTCCTCAGAAACGACGGAGCAATAAGGTCGACATTGAAGCGCGCATCAAATGCGTCATCGCCTCAACGAGCCAAGCGCTGAAATAGCGTGCAAGCTTCCCGCAGAACCGTTTTTACTGTGGGACATTAAGCGGTCACCATATAATTTTATTGGAGGTAAGTCTGCAACCAAGTTCAGTGCAGGTCGCAATCTGAGTTTCATACGTCCATTTTTATGAAGTACGGCGCGCGGCGGTCTGGAAAGGCCATTTTTAGCTATGTTGAAGTGGCTTAAAAATAATGTTTTTAATGAGCATGGTGTCTTAACTGAAGTTTGTTTTCTTTTCGTACGTTGGTACAATGGGCACACGTGGAATAATATAGTAGATAAAACCTGTTTACGAACACACTACAACGCTTTTGAACCGTGGGGAAGGCGGCACCCTTAACTTTGCTCAAAACGTTCTTCCGATAATATTATATGGCCACCGCTTAAGGATGTTCAAGTGCGATAAAGTTATAATTTTATATTTATATGAAATATGGTTAGTTTTGTAGACGATACTTGTGAGTGCAGTTTCCTCTTACTAATCAATTTTAGCTGGCGTAGTTTTCTCATAACGGTGCGTCAAAGTCAAAATTTGCATGTCCTGCTGCCATGCAAATAGTTACAACCAATTGGCTTACGTTCGTGAAATAATTCACAGTGAAATAACATACTATGAGCTACATAATAAAACATTTGAAAAAATCTTGCGAACTGTTTTTGTATTTTAAAAAATTGCTGAATTTGCAACTTTTTTTCGATACTTTTGCGATTTTTTTTTAAATTCAAAACATTACGTAATTTTTATTTATTTTATATTTTTTATTGCATAGCTTATGGGATGTAAGTTCACAGCTAATTATTTTGTTTAAGTAGGTCAGTTGGATTATACTATTTGCATGGCAGTGTAACTAGCAAATTTTGTCTTTTGATACCCCGTTATGAAAAAACTATGAGAGCCGAAATGTTTTGTAAGAGTAAAATGTACTCGCAAGTATCGTCTACAAAAATTACACTATTTCATAAAAATATAAAATTATGATTTCATCGCTTCTTACATGCTAGTTCAGTGCTTGGCTCGTTATTGTTCAGCGGCATTTTTTGCACACACTAGGTCGCCATTACAGCTAGGTAAATTCTAGCGTCTAGCGGGCATGTAAGCGGCATTCACACACCTACCGCCTATGTCACGTGCGAGGACAGAGCACCAACGCGGGCCACTCGCGAATCTTAGTCATTTTCAGAAACTAGGTGGTTTTATCAAGTGCGCATGTTGAGGGGCGGGAGGTGGGATTTTATTAAAGGACGTTTAAAATGCTTTTCAGCTGGATGAGGAGGGGGGACCATATCACTGATTTCAATTAGCGTTAAATGTGAGGGGCTCTCAAGGTCACATCTATAAAATATCGGGAACCGGCCCAGCGCGTTACTACGCAATTAGATTCAACACTTTTATTTGTTTTTTTAAGTTTCGGTAAACGTGTCGGTATTTTTTAACCCCTTTCCTCTACAAGTGAGTGCTGAAGGAGGGAGGAGGGGGGGGGGTACGAGAGTAGCGTGAGATGGTCGGTTGTTGCGTCGAAGCCGCGAGCCTCTGCCGACAACGCCAAAGACCACGGTCTAGAGGAGCCTACTGTCTCTCTTGCACACATACTATCCCCCTCTTCCCCTTCCCACATGAGCACGTCCCGTGACAAGGAAGGCTAGCTACTTGGGTGGTCTCGCCTTCCGCTCAGCTTCTTGGGTGGTCCTCGGCGCTGTGTGTGTTAGACGCGAGAGAGAGACAAAGATGGCAGCCTTGGCTGGCGGGACACGGGGAAAAAGACGCTAGGCTTGACGATGACGACGGAGGAGGAAGGAACGTTGTAAACCAGGAATGGAAAGGGGAAGGGGCACAACTTCGCGCCCCCACGCTAGAATTTCCGCCCCCAGCCGACGTGGGTGGTCCCGCGCGACTCGACGCCCGCCGCGGCGCGCGGGTTCAGGGAGGGGAGGAGGCAAGGTGTTCGCGCGCGTGCGCGACGCGACGCGACGCAACGTCCCTCGATGGCAAGGGGGGGGGGGGTCGAGTGCGCCGCCCGCCAGAAGAGGCAGCAGCGTCGAACTCGTTCCGGAGACAGCGTCCTTCCGCCCGCGCCGTTTTCACCGGATTTTTTTTTTTTTTACCAGCTCGCGCGATTTTCCCCTCTGTAAACCAATGGTCGACGGTGGACTCGTTAACTTATTTATTTTATTTATTGCGGCTTTCAGGCGCAGTTAAGGCATATTTGCCTTGTCTTCCACTGGACCCACTACATCTGTTTACTATTTTAGGAACATAACCATACATTACATTAAAAATAAAAATTATTAAAATACATATACACTTAAAACTAATGAGAACAAAACAACACAAGTTATCCCTACATAGGCTACAATACACAAAATGTCTGAAATAGTGGTGGTGATAACTGAAACAGGTGTGAAAGAGTGTATCGTAGATAAATATACGATAAAAACGTCAGCTAAAATATAAATTTACATCCACGTTGAAGGGAGTAGATTTAAAAGCTACGCTGGTAACTCTTATAAAATCGAGCTATGTAGCGCAACAGTAAGACTTTAATGGATTCGCATTCGGGAAGACCCGGGTTCGATCCCCGACTCCGGCCATCCATATTTCGTTTTTAATTACTTCCCGAAATCGCTCCAGGCGAATGCTAACCCTTCGAAAGCAGCGCGTCACAACTAGCGTTCTTGATTTGTGTGAAAGTTTCGATCGTTATAAGACTATTCGATAACTGCTCATCGCTTATGAGAGATGTATGTTTAAGAATAGCATATTTAAGTACGTTACACGTGTGTATACATATTTCATGTTCACCAGTACTTATTAAAGTATATTTTATACCGGTGGAAAATGTCGAAAACTGGTGAGTTTGCGTTACTTTAGGTATGGAAGTCTTATGCGCAGAATGTTTTCAAAGGCATAGGCCTATACAATACGCCTTTATATTTATTTTTATATAACTATTATAACTAGGTCTAGGAATATTTCGCGAGTTCAACGACCAACATGCTAGAATCCATTATCCTGTGTATACCGAAGCCCTACCATTTGTCCATTACCTGCTATTAGTACTCATCCAGGCAGTAAACAATGAACGAATAGACGGGGCTTGAGTATGCATAGCAGGACATTGGATTCTAGCCTGCAGGTCATTGAACTCGCGAAATTTTCCAGTCCCTACGTGTTAATAATGCTTTACAGAATGATAGCGTCAACATTTAGGCGAGTTGTCGGCGGGAACTCTTGCACGCCAGTCCAGTGATGTGCGCCTAGAGAGGCTACGGAGAGGCGTGATACACCACTTACACACTTGTAGGTTCTCGAACGTGCAAAATCAACCGGAATCGTTAAACAAAAGTATTGATATTTGCTACATAATTTCCACAAATAAAATAACATCTTGAAGTCCCATTGGAAAGGGTAGCCGCGGTGGCCGAATAGTCAGACCTCTCGCCTCCCACCAAGGTGATCTGGGTTCGACTACCGGCGGGGTCGGACCCCGGATTTTCGCATGTGGGAATCGTGCCGGACGATGCCGTTGGTCGGCGGGTTTTCTCGGAGATCTCCCGTTTCCCCCGCCCCTTCATTCCGGTGCTGCTTCATACTCACCTCGTGTCATCTCTCACCAGCGATAAAGACCTCGATGTTAAACGCTGACCAAAATCTCTCGCTCACTCCCATTGAAAAACACATTCTACAATAACACTGCACGCTAGTTTAGTCCTTCACGCTTAGAGGCGATGAGGTGTTTGACGGTAGTGTTATATTCGAATTATCGCCTTCCCCGCTTCTGTGTCTCAAAAAAAAACTCTGACTCTTAAATCCGAAATTTTGTAGAACAACAACTGGAAGTTTTTGCAGAAGACGTTTGTGCGCAAGGGTGGCAGCAGTGTCGATGCAAGTATGATCAAACCGAAGTAATACTTGCACTACACGCATACTTTATTATTATTTTATAGAATTACTAAATTTTGACGAACAATGTATGCCGTAGTACGATGGAATACTGAAAAATGATGCTGCGCCAACTGTTCAGCAGTTATTGTTACAGTATTTTGTAAACAGTAAATATAAACAAATCCAATTCAATTTTATGTAACAATACGTTAAACCAAAAAAATCATTTAATAATTTAATAAAATCCCCACATAATGTACATTCCAAAATATGTACTGTGTTCAATGGCTAAATTAAACTATAAATAAGCTATTTCAGAGCAAAACTTTTCCACGATAGCTTCCGTTCAGTAGTTTTATGAGCGATTTTTTTTATAGAAAATGAAATGTAAATACCTAGATCTTTATTTCTTATTACAAACAAATTTCAAATTAAAGTAGAAGATTATGGAAAATTTGGAAAACCGAAACATTATTTAAGTTATTTAAAAGAAATCAGAATCGTCTATTCAGATTATTTTGTTATTTGAATGTAAGCCACTGCGAGTTACCGTTGCCGATTAACAGTAGTCGGTCACGTGTATGAGCATATTAAATAACATATTCATTTAATTTTCACGCAGTTATCTACAAATGCGGACCTACAAACTAGTTAATCGAAGTTTTTAAAATAATATGTGTAAATAATAAATTTTATTACAGTTGGTTAAATATATCTGTGAATACACGTATTAAAAAATTATGTATTTATGTCGTTTAGTTTTTATGCATTACCAAACATAGCCCGAACCAAAGAAATCCAAGCTGCAATACCTTACTTTAGTATTAAATGTATTACAAGATTAACACTATTTTGAAACATTGTTTCTCGGGTATTTATGTAACAAAAATTTGAAAGGGCCACTATTTAAAAACAGTATACGATATGAACAAAAAACATTAAAGTAACGTAGCTATGCTAAGTGGTTCATGAGTACCGATTCTGATGAATCTTATAAATGCTTACATTAGAGATCTCATATGATCACGATATGTTCAAATGACCGCCATTGTGAAAATATGGACATGACATGAAGAAAATGTGTAATAATAGCCTAATTTGACTTAGGTGGTATTAAATGTAAACCTAGGTTTTTTTAAATTCCGAAAAATGCTTCTTTAGATGTCTCGTGTGATAAAAAAAGTTTTCAAATATCTGCCATTGTAATACAGGTAACATAGCTTGAACGAAATACACTGAAGTCATGTCAATTTGTTAAGTATTATCTACGTATCGGGTTTTGGAAATTGTGAAAACTGGTTACACAAATATCTCGAGTGACCAAAAATGTTCGTTCAAATGGAAACAATTTTACGACGCTTTTATTAACTCACTTTCTTGTCTGTCTATGTTTGTCTCTTCTTTACAAATTTTCTGTCGATATTTAAACTAACTTTCTGATGTGCTAAATACTTGAAAAATTAAACATATCTCGGAATTGGATGGCAATGCAATATAAGAAAAAAATTCGTAAAAATATATTATTTAAATAAATAATTAATATTCTTAGTATCACAAGTCTAAGAAGCAGATAAAAATAAAATAAAATAAGTTATGTACCTAGTTTTTTTTAAAACGGAGTAAAACGTATAAAATAATTTATCTTGTGAAAGTACTTGTAAGATTTAAAACGAAAAATGTAGGTTAGACTACATGCAATAGATGATAGTAAAGAATGTAGAGTGTAGCTGTGGTTGAGAAAAACTTGCACATCTGTTCATATCATTGGTGGTGCAATAAAATACTTACTTTTTCAGGTGAACAATTCATGCCTCAATTATCTGCCGCATGCTCCCCTCGTTTTAATATTTTTAATATTATAATTAATTAGTTTCATAGTTAAAATTATTTTATACTTTTGAGTCCATTTTTGTATTCGTTGTGTTTAAATATATATTTTGAATATATATTATTTTAAATAATATGACATGAACAAAATAAATAAAACCCACGTCATTTAGTAAGAAATGTGTATCGAGTTTAATGGAATAATAAAAAAACGGTTCCTTTAGATATCTCGTGTAATCGAAAATTTTTGGAAATTCGCCATTTTGAAAATACTGAAACGTCATGAACTAAAATTGTTAAAACCAAGCCATATTAATAAGTTCAATGACATTCTGTAAAAAAAAAAAATACATCTTTAGATACCTCGGAAGCTCAAAAAACAGTTCAAATTAAAATACTACTATTTTGAAAATATGAGCACGGCATGAACAAAACACGTATAATTCAAGTCAGTTTACTAAATACTTTATTGTGAGTACCAAGTTAGATAAAAAAAGAGCCACGGTTTCAAACGTTTTAGTACACATACACACAGGAAGGTAATCTCATAAGCCTGTCATCGAGCGAGGTGCCGCAAAGTTATCACGTCGGACTTGCAATCGGGAGGACCCGGGTTCGATACCCGGCTCCAGCCATCCTTATTTCGGTTTTCCATGGTTTCCCGAAATCACTCCAGACCATGGCCAACTCCTCTTTCAGCTCATGCCATTGCAGCAAGATGTGCGTGTCTAATGATTTCGCTGTCGACGAGACGTAAAGTCCACTTACTTTACCTCATAAACCTACTATTTCCTTCGGAAGGTAGACCAATAAAAGCCGGTAACAGTGGTACCAACAGCTAAGGTTCAGTTTTTATTTCGTGTGGAAACTGTTCGTCTCATTTATAACGGTTGTTTTTATTTATGAACAAGATGTTTTATATCATAACCGGGTTTAGAGTTTAGACGAATAAAATAATTATATTATTATAAGCGATGGTCAAGTTTACACATTTAATTAAACAGGAAAGTTAACAGTTTATTAGTTCAAAGATTACACTACCCTCACGCTTACTTTGAAAACGATATAATCGCGTCTTTTTTCAACATACCTGTTTTTAATAACTATTGAGTGTTGATCAGGCTCCGCCACAATTGATTCAGCTCAGAAAACAGCACACGCACAGAAAGTTCAATCCAAGGTGTTTGGTGGGACGTGCTACAATTAAAACTAGCACGCGCACAGAAAAATAGCACAGGATCGCCGGACAGAAGTTGGGCAATATCCTATAATCCTGTGCGCTGTGCACCGTGCGCCGTGCGTATCCAATCAAAACATGGATACCATCGGGTTAAAAATAAAATAAAAACGGTTGAAAATGGAAACTAATTTGACTAACATTGATCAAAATTCGCACCGACGTTAGTAAATTGATTTGTTCGAAATGTAATTGTTTTCAAGGCTTATAATTGTCACTGCAATTTTAAGAAAATGATTTCACACGATTTTGTACTGTGAAACAAACAAAAAAGTTATTTACGGAAGGCGGTAACGATAAAACCATTCAGAATCAGTGATACCAACACACACATGTATTACTTACCAGTATAGCTTGTATTTATTTAAACAACATCCGCTATTTCTGTGCGTGTGCTGTTTCAACTGTAGTTTGTATCCCTGCGCTGTGCGAGTGTTGTTTTCTGTGCTAACTCAATTGTAGCGTAGCCTTACTTGCAAAAAGCCCAGACTTTTCTTTGTTTTAGTTTTGTGAAAATAAAAAAGGCGAAAGTACTTCACTACAAAGTACAGTTCCAACCTTATGTACTCTGTGGTTCCAACAATTCACGGTGAGTGGAGTAGTTAAAAAATTAATGCGACTGAAACCTGCACTTTATTTATATTTAGCTATTAAGAAATCTGCCGACCTCTGAGAAATACGTGTACTGAATAAAAAAATACGAAGTTTCCAACTCTCAAGAAACCTGAAACAGTTTTAACAAATTACAAAGAGCGAATCACTCAGGAGGATTTTCCATCAACTATGAGGCGTTGTATTTGAATGACAGTACGGAGAGGGTGCTATAAACTAAAAATAATAAATAAAATAAATACAACACTTGCTAAACGAAGTCCCAAAAAAATCGAGTACAACTTAAAGCAATCCAGGCAACTGCCAACCCCCCATCTAACTAAATAATAATTACCATAACATCAACAACACTATCGTTTCAGATTTCTACTACGGCTATATAAATCCTACTAGAAGTTTCAAGCTCGCAAAAGGAAATAAAAAACTTATTTTTTTATGTGATGTATCAATCAGTTTTACGGTAGTACCACTGTAGTATTTCAATTCCTTAGCCAGTTGCGTAGATATGTCGACCCACTTTAGCAAACTAGTGTAAAATTGTGTCTCCTACTGGAGGAACTGAAATACAATCGGATTAGCTGACAAGACATATAAATTCATTTACAAAATGTTTGTGAAAATGGTTTGGAGCCCACCATCTTTGTGAAACCTTAACTCCAAAAGTTCTCATTGTACAGGAAAGGCCTTTGTTTCGAAGACTCTTAATTTTTTAAAAATAAAAGTTAGGAAAACATTCTATGCAATCCGCAGTTGAAGATGCATTGCACTAAAAATTATTAGTTCATTCAGGATTTATCTCGTCTTTTGCGATCTTAACAAATTACATTTTTGTAGGTTCTATTAAAAATTTTTTGGAGATGCGGATTTTATGTAGTTGTTCAGTTTCTTTTCGAATGACACATTTTCGTTAATGACGTTTTTTCGTGGGGTCAAGTTATAATTATTTCCTCTATCGCATAAAGAGTAGCGTGTAGAATTTAAAGTCAATTTTACGTCACTAGTTATTGCTTGCCTTCATCAGTAAGTGAAAACTTATCACAATGTTTGTTCTCGTTTCCAACAGAACTGGTGGTTACTATCTAGCAAGCCGTTTTAGATATTATTAATTATTTAATACCTTTATTTAAAATGGCGAAGTTAAGGCATTTAGCCTTCTCTTACACCTAACCATTATCATAAAAATACAGAAATACAGGACACAATATCTTGCAGTATAAAAAAGTAAACAGAAATAACGATACGTATTAAATATCATCTGTCTGTGTATTACGATAGCACATATGACGCTACAGAAAAAAAAAAACTAGTATTGTGTAATGCGATACGTCATACGAAATTATTGAGAAGGAAACCCAATACTTTGTTTTACAAATGTAACCATTCAATAAGTTAGAATAAAAACAATTTAAAAAAACCATAGATAAATTTAGCTGTATTATATAGAGAAAAGGCGCGAAAATGCAATATAAAAGGAGAAATGGAATATGTACCTGTACAGGACCACACAAAATTAATACTTAGGAAAAAAAACCTAGTGTAAATAAATACTCAAGGAAAGTTTAAAATTTAAATTAATAAGTGATAAACAAATATAGTTAAAACGTAGTAATTGACATTAGCATATACGTATTCATAGGATGATACAGTGTTATGAAGTACAATAACATTTAATAACAGTAAACTCAAGGAAATACTAGATTTAAGCCTTAAGATTTTGTGACCAAAAGGAATACTCTGACACCTCAGTTTTCAGGGTTGGCATTCGAAGACGATGAAACACATCCGCATTGGTTTCAGTTTTGTAGACTGGAATTACCAACGTCGTGACTTTTAGGACAGCAGGTTGACTGACTGGTGTTAATGAATACACATGCTACAGCAGTGAGGAAGTTAGTAGATATTCCCCTTGAGTGTAAGCAACCACGCATCACAGCGAAGCTCAATTAGTGGACTAGCTTGAAGGACCATTTGTAACTAAATACCGTGAATAATTGGGCACTAGTTACCGTGTTGATTGAAGAATACGAAGCTAGTATGGAGCACAAGCGGAATGCAAGGGCAGGTGTAAAGGAGTTTACCCAATTAAAAACTTATGTAGTAGAACTTAAAAATTTTCCCATCACATTGGTTTTTGTTTAAGTGGAAATGGTTAAGTATAACCAATCAAAAAAGGCAGGTATTACCATGATGCCATTCGTAATTCACCTGATAACTGACATCTTGATTCAACGTATGCAGTACACACAAGACGGGCTATTTAAAAAAAGGGTAATTTTCAAGATTTTTTTGTTGTAAATACTAGCGGATCGTCATTTATATGCCGCGCAATTATTATTTCCTCTTTATTTTACTACGCGTTTTTGACCTTAGCATTCGACATAATCAATGCAGCTAATAATGCAATATTCGAAGTCTGTTGCTATTGACTGCACTATTACTTAGGCAGTTACTTCGATATTTTGCACGTTCAATGTTTGCGACTCTAATACTTACTTCTTACGTTTACTTCTTACTGTTTAAGTTTTTAATTGTGTAAACCCCTTAACTGCTGTCTTCATAGAAAACACGCTGACCAACGGCAAAGTACTACAAATGTTCTGACTTCACTATATAGTAAAAAAAAAAAAAGTCGAATGAATGTGTCTCACTCGGGTTTTGAAACCGCAACCTCGCCAATCGGAAGTGACCTTCAATCGAACTGGTATTGAGGTCGCTGAAGTACGAGATCGACTCACGGCACAACTCAGGATATTTGAGTGGAGATGGAAACCTTTAGAGTTGTTTCTCACGATGGTTGTTACACACGATTTGTAACATAGCATAGCTGATCAGTTTCCTGCGATAATCAGAATATACCTACTATAAATTACTATAACAATTTTCCTTGAGACGCTTATGAGCATTCTGCACCAATTTCAATTTAACTAATAGCCACTATTTTCTAATAAGACATTTTTTCCCAGTATATCTTTGGCATGTGTACTTTCTGTCGTAGAAATTTTAACTGAAATTGTCTTATAAACACTTAGCACTAACAGAAAAGATTTTTTTTTCTGTTGAAAGAAGAAAACGTATAATCATCTGGTGGCATTTTATTGTATACATAAAGAAATTACATTTTGTAGCAATACAAGGGGCGAATCCAGCTCTAGATTCTAGGAGAGAAAGGTGAGGGGGCATGTCTTAAAAACTAGATATACCCACTCCTCAAGTAAAAAACGGGGGGTTCGGAGGCCCTCTATCGGAAAATTTTGGATTTTAAGGTGCAAATTGAGGCGTTCCCTAACAAAATAAATTTAATATACAACTGTAATAAATAGCTAAACTTTAAGGATATACTATGCTTTGTAAAAGTTTACGGGAGAGGGGGGGCAAGCCCCCTCCTGAATCCGCCATGGTTTGAAGTAGATTTTACTCCCACTACAATTCACGTTACAGAAAAATTGAAAACACTGTTTTGATTTACATTTTCATAACTTACCACTACACAAAATTAACTCTCTTCCTCCTGACTCATCTTGTATATGTATTTTACAAAAACAAGTAAATTTCTTATATTTACAAGATAGTATTCAATACTTGTATCCCAAACAGTTCTGCTGCGGTCTACGAAAGTTTAGATTTTTTGAAGTTTTATACCTGAGTCCCCATTTTTTACATCCAAGGGAATCCTAATGTAATTTATAGGTACCCAGGAGGACGGATAGTTTTGTCTCCACAGGTTAACCGAATTATAAGTCCCTCCTTTACCTTGACACTAACCCTTTCATTCGTTTCCAGCTCCGCCCGAACTTGTGCCGTATTATCAACAGGTAGCTGTACAAAATTGTAGAACACAGGCTGTAAAATTACCGCAACAAATCCGAAATAACCACGTATAGCTTGAAACTCATCTAGAGAGGCGCTACTGAACATTATTTTCCCCGCAATTTTGATGGAAACAAATAAATAAAAAATGAAATTTGAGTGTACCAACAGTAAATATCAAAATAGTAGCTTATGTCGTAAAACATTAATTGTTTAGTCAACTGACATTCAGTTCGCCTCCGTTAATTATTATTTTCACTATTGAAATATTTTAACCTGGCGAATTTTTCGATAACAGCAAATATGGAACCGTAGTGTTGAAAGATGAATTTTCTAGTTTCGCAGAAATCCTGCGTGTGTCTGTGTTGATATTTAGTCCATGAACCTGTGTATAGTGTTGACAGTTCTCAAACTGTTTTATCGGAAACAAAATATACTATAGTTTAATTTTTGGTTATTGCATCAATTAACTTGAAGCTTGAAGCTATGCACTGTAGTTCACGATATAGTTCTGCAGCTGTACTGTAAGTTTAAAATTTCTTTAACACGTTTTTGTTAAGTCACTTTATATATATATATATATATATATATATATATATATATATATATATATATATATATATATACACATAAAATGAAGTACCCCACTCACTCACTCACTACTTACTATCTCATTCACTTGTTCAGTCATCAACCCATAGCCCAAACTGCTGGACCTAGAGACATGACATTTTTCGGGTAGCTTCCCCTTACGTCGATGACATCCACTTTAGAAGGAATTTTTCGAAATTCTAAAATTTAGGAAGTGAATTATGGTGAAGTGCGTTTTAATGAATCCCCGATAGCGATTTCACTCTCTGTGATATCGAGGTATTTTTTTGCTTCTGAATGAAGCATATGAAAATGTATAATACCACATTTTTCGATTTTTCTAAATTTGAAAATGAAGTTTGTCAAAAGCCGTAAATTTTTTTTTCAAACAGTCGTCGATAATTCTTAAGCCCGTAGAGATATGCAGTGATTTGTTGTTTCTGAATGAATACGACCAGGAAAAACGATTTGAAATTTTTTTTTCTTTTTTTGTTGTCCTGTTGATGCTCATATTTTTTGGGCACGGGCTGTATAGCTTATATACATTTAATTTCATAAGAAATCTGTCGACCTTTCTATCTTGGCGTAGTTGTTTGGAACATTGGTAGGAGGTTTTGGGTTCGAATCCCGTATAAGGCAAGGTGCAGGAGAAATGTGATATTTTATACGTACATATCCGTTGTAGCTGGCAGAAGAGTTAATTTTATATTTGAAGTATGAACATTTAAAGGTGTCTTCCCCTTGCCACTATCCCATATGAAAAAAGTATATCTGGGCCAGATCTGGCCAATTTCAGATACAACTTTTTTCTATCTGGGAAGGCACCCACTAAGTAGTGAAAAGGGATAAAACGTATTTTCCCGATATTCTTGATATCTCGTAAACCGTGAGGTATCGTTACACTTTGGGGTGAGGTATAGACCTGGAACTTTAAACAAAGCTCAGAACAGGATGAAAATACCATATAAGAAAGAATAAATCTTGAAAAAAGACCTATCTGTACATAGAAATATTAAAAAATTCTTTTAAATATGCCGCGTTGAACCAACTTATCGAGGAACTAGAGACTTGAAATTTTAAACGTAGCTTAGAAAAGAATGATAGAGCAATCAGTATAAGAGGGAAATTAACTGTAGAAAAAATTAAAATAAAATAATAATTTAAAAATATATAAATAATTTTTGATATTCCCTCATTTTTAAAACACATTAATGCAAAATTTCACACACACACACAAAAAAAAAAATTACATTAAATAACATTTTACCTAGGAAATTGATGGTAAATAATTCACACATGGAAAGTACTGGCCAAAAGAAGATACAAATGTCCAATAAACATGGGTCCGGAAATCAACCGTTGTCGAGTTCTCGTAATAAGTCGAATTTGGATTCCTAGGTAATTAAGCTGGTATCTCAAGGTATGGGTTCGCCTTTCGGGTTGTTGACGCATGCGCAACTACTCCCCTCGCTCCCAACATGCACTGTGCCGTACAGTCAATCAGTTACGAAAGTAAAGGCACCATGGATGGAGGTTACACTAATGAAGAGTACGCTGACATGCACTTCATGTATGGCAAAGCTAATGGCAGTGCATTTCAGGCTGCACGATAGTATGAAGATGCTTTTCCTCCCGCAGGCAGCCCGACAGACGTACATTTACGAGGTTACATCAGCGCCTTCGAGAAAGTGGGAGTTTCGCACATCATGTACGAGAAGGTAGACCCAGATCCATAACACCTGATGTTGAGGAAAGGGTGTTAGACATTGTACACGAACGTCCGAGTACTTCAACAAGGAGGATTGCTATCAAGGAGCGTGTGCTGAGTCATATGAGTGAGAGGCGGATTTTACATCGGCAATTACTGTATCCGTATCATCTCCAACGTGTGCAAGCTCTCAACAATGCAGACTTCCCTCCTAGAAAGAATTTCTGCCAATGGATGCAACAACAGTGTACTTTGAACCCCCTGTTTGTAAGCAGTATTCTGTTCACGGATGAAGCTGTATTTACCCTTGACGACATATTCAACTTCCATAACTGTCACATTTGGGCCGATGTCAATCCTAATGCGACACATGTGTCACGACATCAGCAATGTTTTTCGTTGAATGTCTGGCCGCACTGCTCGGAGACCGCATAATTGGACCACACTTCCTACCACAGAGACTAACCGGAGATCGGTACAGGCAGTTTCTGCATACTGTACTTCCAGATCTGCTTCATGATGATGATGTTCTACTGAACGAACGCCTGAACATGTGGTTTATGCATGACAGTGCTCCAGCACAATTTTCAATTACGTATGCGCCGGCTATTAACTCTACAGTATGGTCAACACTGGATAGGTAGAGGAGGACCTGTGCCATGCCCTCCAAGGTCACTGGATTTAAATTCCATGGATTTCTGTGTATGGGGTCATGTCAAAGGCCTGGTCTATGCTACTGAAGTCAACTCTCTTGAAAAATTATGTTTGCGGATTGAAGCAGCCTTCCAGCACTTACAGAATACACCCCAGGACTGCCTGAGAGGATTCACAACTCGTTTCAGAGACGAGTTCAATGTTGCATTCAGACGCAACATTTTGAACACCTTTTCTAAAGATTAGACATTCCATGTTTTCCTACATACTGATCAACTGCAACAAACAATGTGTTCTATGTCGACAACGGTTGATTTCCGGACCCATGTTTATTGGACATTTGTAGCTTCTTTTGGCCAGTACTTTCTATGGGTGCATTATTGACCATCACTTCTGTTAGGTACATTCTGTATAAACACGGAATAACAAGGGGCCTAAAACACTACCTTGGGGAACAACTATACTGATTTTTGTTAAGTATTAGTTGATTCACCTATTTTTACATATTGGTAATGATTAGTTACATAGTTGTTGAGAAGCTCTAAGGGTGGGATTCATAGTCGTAACTTAAGCAACTTCTTGGTCAAGTCGTTCTCGTATGACGTCACAAATGCCTATTCAGTGTCATAAACCTTTCTTAAGACCTGTCTTAAGCACATGGCCTCGACGAAGACAATCTTATTTTCTAGTGGCTTGAGAGCAGATATTTCTGTTGCATAGTCACTGCTTGAGAAGGTC
>PNEQ01106352.1:5656-22768 GCA_003012365.1 Medauroidea extradentata
ATATATATATATATATATATATATATATATATATATATATATATATATATATATATATATTAATACATCAAGATATTGTGTGGGAATAAGTTTACCAGTATCGAATGAAACAAAACGCATTAAAGTGCCAGGCGAGGACTATCTTCAAACTGTAGGTGGATACTTTTTCTTTTTCCTGCCATTCTTTAATATATGCAAAGTTGCCTATAGGTCATTCGGGATAAAGTGAGCTCTAAAAATTTAACCTTTGGAAAATATCACTAGTCGTTACTGCATATAATTCAACATTGACTATAGTCCTCCTACTGCTTGTATGGTTGGCAGCGGAATTGCACAATATAGTTCCGTGTATTTCCCTATTTAAGTACAACAATACTGAAACAAAAGCAATCTATATGGACGTAATTTTATTTTATATAATTAATAAACATTTTTATCAAACTATATAGGTTCCTACTAACTGCACAATTTATCTTACGAGCGCAAACAGCAAGTGAGGTGTCCAGAAAGGTTAGACATTTTCCGCCGTTAGCCGTTACGCGCGGAAAGATACTAATTGGACGAAAATAGAAACTTTGCAGGACTTTTCTGAGTGCTCACTTTATCCCGAACCACCTATAATTAACACTCAAATCATTATTCTAGACAAACGGTCTTCAAAAGTGCTCACTTTATCGCGAACAGCGTATAGAAATCCTGGCCGCTACTGCCATGATTGCTCGTGCGTAGAGTGTACTTGACGCACTCATATCCGTGCGTGTGGGCAGAGGAGCGTAGATAGCATCTTGAAGGCTTGAAGCATCGGTGTCGCGGAGTGCCAGCTTTCCCTCCAGTTCTCGGAACCATAGTCGTCCCACGTTTCTGGGCCGCCGTGTTGTTGTTTGCAAGTTCTGCTTGAGACCTTTCTTTTACCTTACCTAGAGTCTATTCCACAAACGCTTGCTCAGTTAAATACTTAGCAGTATGAAATAGATTTAAGAAATAAAAAGCAAGCGGTAAAGTCGTAAAAATTGAACGTGAACCAAAGCGTGGTAACTACCTAAGCTCAGCCAATAGAAACAGACTTTTAATCAAATCAAATCAAAATAGTTTTATTGACATAAGAATATGTACAATTACATATGTAAATTTTACAGATAAAATATTTTCACACCAGTTCCAGTGGCAAACGCCACTCTTCCAGGTTATAATGGAACTAAATACAGTTACACTTGAAAATAAATGGTTCAATACCTGATAATACATATTGTTGGGAAAAATTTTGAAAAAACCCAATGAACAGCGATAATTTACAGATAGAAAAATGTCTGTAGAACAGAAGATATTGTCTTTTCCTGAATGTTACACTGAGCAGCAAAAACATATAAAGATACTACTGAATGTCATATAAGAGTCTTTTTAAGTACAGTTGGCATTTGGATATATAAAAAATTGGATACTTTTAATACAGTGAAACAATAATAAAAATAACAAATAAACAAATTTCTAAACCAATATAAAGTAACAGATTTATACAATAAGTTTGCCTCCTACAACCCATTTGCTGCTGTAGGAGGTGTGTTTGTATGAAGTATTTTTATTTCTGTCAGTTAATATCATATAGTAGACTTTTAATGTCGTATTTTTTTTAATGTATTTACTATATCAAAGGTAAAATTTGGAAGCATCTATTAAAATAATGAGAAAATAATAATTGCGATGTTTGTTAACGATACTCCACTGTTATTTACAAATTAAAACTTGAAATACATGGCAAATTACAATTACTTTCTTTAAAAATATCACGTCTTGTGTGTATTTGATAGATTAAAGCAAGATGGCGGCTATCGAGTAAATTACGAATGACATCATGACAACGCCGACCTTTACTGTAATGATTTCCACTGCCGAACTTAAGCAGTAAGCAGTAAATTTTCAGTTGTTTATGATTCTGTTTAAACCAGTGTGGTGGAAAATTTTTAAGTCCTACTGCTTAAGTATCGATGCATACATTTTTAATTGTGTAAAGCCCTTAAGAGTGTGTGGTAGATAAATAAACGCTAAAAACATCAATTGATTTTTACGCTTTTTTCGAAGCCAATGTGGATAAAATATACTCAATGACAATCCTAGATCATGGTATTTTCCAAATTTATGAGTAAATATTTATCCAAAATTACTCATTCGTTACGTGTGATCTCTTGCGCCGCAGTTAAATGCACGAAGTTCCGGCGTCAGAGATTGTGTCTCAGAAGTTAGTAACACTGGAAACAATTTTGTTTGAAACGTCAACTAAACTATTGTCTAGGACTGCTATTGTTTAATTTTCGCAAATTGGCTTCTAGAAACCTACAGTTACAGATTAATGCTTTTAGCGTTGAATTATGTCCTCCGCGGTGGACCACCTTTGACGCGAGGGAACAGAGGAGATAAGAGCCAGAGTACCGCGCTAGACGGAAAGCATATCGCCTCTATTCACAGCGCGCCAAACTGGCCTGCAAGGTTTCCGTTGTAGTATTTTTACTATAGGACTTTAAGCGGTGGCCCTAATATTTTATTTTTGAATAGTATGAAGTAAAGACCAATGCATGCCTCGCGCTTTACACATTACGAATCTGGTAATATTTTTACAGCTTTCTAAAAATACTCGTTTTAAGTCATTTTGAGAGGACCGAAAATCATGTTTCTAACAAGCGTGCTACATATTTGAAAACATAAGCATAGTTTCAAGTGTGTGTTGTTCTCTTCGTAAATAAACGTAAAATTAATAAGTTAAGTGGTTTCGCGTAAAAAAAAAAATACGCGTGACACGCTGCAACACCGTCCATGCGTGAGAGGCTCAAAAGCGACGGAGCAGTAAGGTCGACCTTGAAGCGCGCATCAAATGCCGCGTCGCCTCAACAAGCCAAGCGCTGAAATAGCGTGCAAGCTTCCCGCCGAACGGTTTTTACTATGGGACATCAAGCGGTGACCATATTATTTTATTGGCGGAAAGTCTGCAACTAAGTTCAGTGTAGGTCGCAATTTGAGTTTCACATACATCCGGTTAGTACGTTTTAAAGTACGGAAGTCTGAAAAGGCCGTTTTTAGCCATTTTGGAGGCCTTGGAAACAGCGTTTTTTACCGAGCGTGGCGTCTTAACATTGAGGTTCCGACCATGACTGAAGTTTATTTTCTTTTCGTATGTTGGCACAATGGGCACACACGGAATATTTTCGTAGAAAAAAACCTGTTTAGAAACACACTGCAACGCATTTGAAGCGTGGGGTAGGCGGCCGCCTTAAGGTAAGTCAAGTAAGTGGACTTTACGTCTCGCCTGTAGCTAGCTTATTAGAGACGGCAATATTAATACTCACGAAATAACGTCTGGCGGCGAGTCTTTGTACTTGCAGAATTGGCATAAACAACGATTAGCCTCTTAGAGGCAGTACTGGAATATATTGATGTTTATTTTCGCGTCTTACTGAGGATAAAACGAATTTTTATGATGTTTTAAAATAAGCAACGATTTCCCACTTCCCAGACATAAGCCAGTACTGATTCATATCATTTATTCCATTAAGTTGTTAAGTCGAATACAACATGTCCTCAAACATGTCACTGCCTTTTGATGTGAAGTACTAAACTAGTGGGCTGTGTTTTCGTAGAATGTGTTTTTTCAGCGGACTTTAAGCTACGTCCCAGTTACTTTAATTTAATTTTTGTTTTTATGTATGTCAAATCATAGCCTACAACATTGTTATACACTGTGAATTTTTTCGGTTTGGTATGTCAGTTGGTTTTAGTGGCGTACATAAAACAGTAAAGTGAAAATTTTGACGTTTACAGCTCGTTACGTAAAAACTATGAGATATAGGCCTACACAAATTACCTTAGATGATGATTTAATCACAATTTATGTTTAAAATAAAAAAAAACATCTGGTACAAATATAAAAATAAAAAAGACGAAAACTAAAACTAGAGTGAACCGCGCCCATAATGAGAAGGGGGGGGGGGGAGTTCACATAACACACTACACACACAATATGTGTGTGTATTGATACAGGATGACATGAGTTAGTTAGGATCACGGTCGTAGAAGTACAGGTCTGGACACTCGCCTATCTAACATTGATATGGAGTTGACCCCGTTATAACTGAAAGCGCCATTAGCAATGAAGTGTTGTTTTAACATTGCAGTAGAGCCTCGTACTATCAGATCTCCTAGCAGCTCCGACACGAGTTTGCTCCTTGTAGTCCCATTTACGCAATGTTAAAACAACACCAGTGTGCCAGTGGTGCCAATCAGTCATAACAGGGTCAATTTTCAACTCCAGTGTCCAGACCTGTTCCTCTATGGCTGTGGTTGGGACGGAGTGTGTTATTTCTGAGTAGTGATAGCTTATGGAAAAGTGGAAATGTGTTTTCAGTTTTTTCCGTTGAGTTATTGTTGGAGTTATACTACCCTGACTGTTAATAGTAATATCTTTAAATATAAAATAATATACCACGTGATAGAGGAACCGCAGTTTTCGAGCGCTTAGATCACTCTCATCCCACAAAGGTGAGCCAGGTTCAATCCCCGGCGGGTGACCTCAACAATTTAGCATGTAGGAATCACGTCGGACGATGTCGCTGGTCGGCGGGTTTTCTAGGGGAATTTCTGTCCCCCCACTCCACTATACTGGCGCTGCTTCATTGTAGGCAATCTACGAGCCCAAGATCAAACTGCGACCAACTCGGTGAGGGTTACCACCGTCCTGGGGTGCATCCCCCGTATCATTATATTATTACCACTTGATACTAATCAACAACACACAATCTTAATAGTATCCAGAAAATTAATTATATTTAAACAAATAAAGTTATCATGTGCCGACTTTCAGGGTAGCGTTACTATAAATAACTTAAGAAAAAAATGGAAAATACTTGTTCAACTTATTTTTTCTGTCATAAGATATCATGACGCGAAATTAACACACGCCGACCAGAATCATCCTATATAACACACACATATATACAAATATACATACACACACACGCACACAGGTTGTCCACAAACAACCCCGCCTAGTAATCACACCACGCGAATCCTGGGCTATAATAGAGACGATAATGTTAGTGGCAGAATATAGTACGATGACAGTTTATATGCACACTGTGGCAACATAGCACTGTAGTTAGTCCCCTCTTGGGCTCCACTGATGATTTACTTATGAGACCCAGGATTCGATTCTCGTTTGATTTGATTTGTTATCATCATTTTTTACACTACACGTATCCGGATTTGTCAAATTGGGAACTGTACGTGTTTAACAAAGTAGGAAATTTACAGAAGTTTACGACATTCAATTGGTAGACAATACAACGTAAGGTTATAACCAACATAATAAAATTACAATTACAGTACCTGACAGTCAAAGAACTTTAAACTAAAAATATTTAAGAGGATTGCTTTAGAGGAAATTAACAAAATAGAAACTAACAAACAGCAACCCTTCGCATCGCTGTCGTCTGCATGCTCTCCTCTGATTGGCTAGCCACTTTTGCCGCACCGTCGCGTCGCTGTCGCATTGTCGCACAATTGTAAAATCCACTTTAAGTTGTTTTTTTTATCGTCGCTTTCACGTGTTTTATATATATTTATTAAAAACGAAGGAAGGTTATTGATGAATTTAATTCCAGATTGATAATATCGTTCTATAGGAGAAATAATGCGGTTTCATATTATTTCGTGTGTTATGAGTAGGTATAGTACATATGTTTTTTGTTGCAAATAAAATTATTTGATGAACGTATAATGATGGTAGTGTTCGTATTTTAAATTGTTTAAAAAAAGTTTACATGGAGTTTTATGTTTTGCACCAGCTATAATTATTATAATTTTTTTCTTTAATGCAAACATTTTTCTCCGGTTTGGTGAGCTGCTCAATAGGATTAGGTACGCCATATTTTAGGATAGAATGTACCATTAGGTGGTTGATCTGTGGACTGTACGTTGGCATAATAAAGAAAAAGTACTGATTGCGGTTTTGTTTTGTTTACCAAGGAGCAAGTAGTAGTAAAATAATTTGTTTCCCCAGGTGCTTAGATCTAAATTATTCTGCGGCAAGCTAGCGAAAGAAAGTATTTTTTTATGACAGTAGGAGTTTTATTTCAGAAACTATAAGCCAACATATTCTTCTCGCGAAACAATATAGCAGCTGCACTGCAAGGACGAGTGAAGGTGAAATAATGTTGGCAGCTTAGAGTAAACATAAGGTAGAGGGAGTATCATCTAGGCCTATACAGCTGCATACGATATTGTGTGTTCAATATGTGTCACGTGACTTTAGTGAAATATGCGCGGGAGATTTGAAATAACATTGAGAGAAAAGATAATAATTGCTTAGTAATCACAACCATGTTGGGTTATTTTGGTACCATATGAACATACGAACTAAGGAGAGCATACAACCATACTATCGCATAGTACAATTGCGTAGAAATTTCAGAACGACAAATGTAAACAATGTCTGCCATGTTACTGTTTTCCTTAACCCAGCTGTTTTTAGTAAAAAGTAAATATTAGCTACAAACTTACTATAAGGTTTTGAACCGAGATCTTGGTGACACCACATGACTAAATATATATTCTGGATGGTATGCCAAGAGTTTCAAACAACACGACTGCATTTTAACGCCGAGAAAACATAAATAAACGACACCAAACTCTCGAGACCATGTTGGACACACATTTGTGACGTCATGCTCCCTCTACTATATATTACCTCTATGGTTGGCAGCATTGAAAACAATGGAAACAAAATACTGATCGCGGAGGTAGGAGTATAACATGGATGTAATAGTCTACTTGGAGCACGGCCATAGAGGAACAGGTCTGGACACTGGAGTTGAAAATTGACCCTGTTATGACTGATTGGCGCCACTGGAACTCTGGGGTTGTTTTAACATTGCGTAAATGGATCTACAAAGAGCACCCTCGTGTCGGAGCTGCTAGGAGATGGTAGTACGACGCTATACTGCAATGTTAAAACAACACTTCATGCTAGTGGCGCTTTCAGTCATAATGGGGTCAACTCCATATCATTGGTAGATAGGCGAGTGTCCAGACCTGTACTTCTACGACCGTGACTTGGAGTATAATGCTGATAAACAAAGTACCAACCACAGATAACTAATTATACCAGCAGAACTATCAGATGCATTCATTTGTTAGTAGAACAAACGGTATACACCTCGTTCGTAAGCATTTGCAAATAGTTGATTTAATTGTCCTTAAATAACATATAACAGGTCACAATATACATCGTCACTAAAATATACAGTACAAGAATTTAACACAGAAAAACATAATATAATTATTTTTGATTAAAATAACACGCACTGAACACTTCGAACAAACACACACAGTCTACTGACGCACATCACGCTCGCACACATGTCGCTCATATTATTGCGAACAGTATTTGACATTCGTTAAAATTACAGCTCGTTAAAAATGGGCGGCCGAAAATGAGTAAACGTAAATATATTTAACGAGCAATCAAAATTTAACGAATCTGTTTACTCAACGACATGCAACCAAGGTGATTTTGTTGAAGGTTGGTTAAACTAACGAATGGTGTGTATGCGAATACCGAACTTCATTAAAAATTACTGTGCTAAGTGCCAAGAGATGTTTAATCTTCATCCACTATAAAGTCAAACTTCTCGAGATGGGATCAGGCCATTCTACCTGTGCTTTGATCACACAGCCGCGACAAACACGACATGACGCAGCACAACGAAACCACGACACGACGATGATATTTTCGACGTAGACAAGCATGCCTTTACAGCATTCCAGTTTCACACGCCACCCGGGAAGTGACCTTGTTTGGGACCATTTGAAAGGCGCTCATATGAGAACCTATTTCTAAGGCGGTTGACTGTAGCGAATATTTCAAATCGTTCGCCATGTTTCCCACATGCGAAAAACCCGGGGCCGGATACGTCGGAGATCGAGCCTAGATCTCCTAGGTGGGAGGCGGGAAGTCTGACCCCTCGACCACCACGACTCCTTCCAAATGAAACAACGTTGAGAGAGAGTAGTGTGTGTGTGTGTATATATATATATATATATATATATATATATATATATATATATATATATATATATATACACATGAGGTTTCTTAAACAGTAAGGGGACAAACTCGGCATGCATGTTTCTCACGAAAAGCTATGACGAAAACCTGTTTTGCACTTTTCACCTAAACGCAATAACAAGGGTGTTATGGGCTTCTGAGCTTAGAATTTTAAAACAGTATTTTCCCAAATTATCGGAAACTAATTGACATAAAAATACAATATTTTCCACATTGCTTAATGCTATTGGGATCTTGCAAACCAACAGCAAATGCTGGTTGATACCTTCCGCCCTTGCGAAAATAGCAGGGGTGGCTACCCTCTAATTGCATACAACAATTTTACCGTCAGGATTTTCGAACATCTGAAGATGGTTTATTGAATAATAACAAAAAAGGTCCTCTTGTTGCAACAGTCTAAGGCTCATTTTTATCTTTTAAATCACAATTGAAGCTACGGCGGTAGAGTTACAGAAACAAATGATAAATTATGGTATCATGAGTTAGAAACATGTAGGTAACGTTGAATGTGCACCATCGAGAATTCAATGAACACAACAAAATACACATGAACGCACTATTGCCTATGCCTATGAAACGTAATCTACTGTACAAGTTTACCAGAAAGAAACCTCGTGTTTTTTGTACATTACACCGTATTCGAGAAAGGGAAAATAATGTGTTTTTGTTCAAAAAAGTTCTGATTCTGTAGATACGAACAAATTCACGTTTTGTTTTGGCTCCAAGCTATAATTCCAGCAACTGTAAGCTCGTGCCACTTTCGCAATTGGCCCGTGTGACTTATTTGACACTTCCTGTAAGTGTCTTAGCCAATAGTACAGAATCAAGTACATGAAGGCTCATATCACTGCGTCATCGAGCAGCCAGTGAGCAGATAATGTATGTTTGAATACATATATGTTCTTGGAGGCTAGCCTACAGGTCAGTTAACCCACTATTTTTCCGGTCTCTAATTTATTGGTAGGGCCAGGAAAAATTGGCGAGTTCAATGACATGCATGCTAGAATCCAATGTCCTATGCATACTCAAGCCCCATCTATTCGCTCATTGTGTGCTGTCTGAATGAGTAGCAGGTAATGGACAAATGGTAGGGCTTCGGTATACACAGGATAATTAGTTCTAGCATGTTGGTCGTTGAACTCGCGAAATATTCCTAGCCTTATTTATGTGTCGGGAGCGTATCGTGGTCGTGTTCCTAGGCATGCGGTGATAAGCTGTGACTATACTCAACACTGAGTCTGTGGGACCATTATACTTGTAGGAGCATGTATACTCCATTTCATATAAGTTTGGATAATCTGACAGCAACTTACTGGCAATAATTTGTAATGTTTTATACTTTTTTGTCACTACACAAGACAATTTTTGCAATATAAATGCTGAAATTGATATTTCAGGTTCATTTTAGAGCTAAAAATATATTGCACTGTGCAACAAATCACAAAATACTAAAAAATTATTGCCCACAAGTAGCTCTCAAATTTGTCCAAACTTATATGAAACAGAGTATACACTCTTCTTACAGTAGCGTACAAGAGGCATGGAACGTATTGTCCAATAATATTCCTTGGTCTACACATGTTTATTGTATATGACAGATAGGCACATTTCAGTCCACGTTCTCAAAGCGTATAGTCGGAGCTTATATTTAGAGCCCGGCAATTTTCGCGAAAAGAATTTTGCAGCACTTTGTTTCAGTGCCTTACGTGCGCACCTGCATCTTTGATATGTGGTCAGTGATTGGATGCCGTAACACCCAGCGTGTGGAGGTTAAACCCGCAAATCACATACGTGATGTGTGGCAGTTATCCGTGTACTGATTGGCACAGTCAAATGAATAACGACTCTGCACAAAAACACTCTGTCAATAGCCATGAAGTTGAACTGCAGGTGTGCACGTAAGACACTGAAACAAAGTGGGGCAAAAATCTTTTCGCGAAAACTACCGGGCCCTACTTATATTACATGCCTCGGAACACGACCACCATACGCCACTGTTATGGCAGCAGGTTTAAATCTTGAGAAGTCAAAACATGATTCTACATTTACTCGACGTAACACACACACAATTAAAACTTAGACGTGGAGCGCAAGATGCTACTAACTCCGTGTGGTGTTGCCACAATTTGCGCTTAAAATGCCGTCGTATATGCCACGTAAATGTTTCGTCTTCACTTTAGCCCAGGATTAGAATGGTGTGCCTATTACACAGCCGTTCGTGGACACGCGGCATATGTATGTATGTATGTATGTATGTATGCATGCATGTATGCATGTATGTATGTATATATGTGTATAAGTCGGCCTCCGTAGCGCAGTCGGTTAGGCGCGGGTCTACGGTACGAGAGGTCATGAGTTCGAATCCTGACTCTTCCCATATGAAAAAAGTATATTTGGCCCAGATCTGGCTAGATCTGAAATTGTCCAGATCTGCATCAGGGATTGAGAAATATACACAAATTCATATCTGGTCCAGATCTGGCAAATTTCAGATATAACTTTTTCCCATCTGGGTTGTCCGTTCACCTCACTTCATATGCATCGGCATTTAAGACCTCGTTGTTTAAAGGGCCGTAAAACCCGCTCAACTCACCTCGCCATGTGTGTTTTATATAAATAAATTGCCGATTCATCATAGTAGTGAACAGAAATGTTTGTTAATTTTAAACTATCCTAAAACAACTTAGAATAATGTAGGAACATGCAAAATTCGCGTTATTTTCTGACAGCTCCAAGTGACTATAGACTCGTTCGATGTCTCCCGCTGGCCGACATTGTGATTTGCCGCGAAGAATACGGTAGAGAGTCATTCCTTGTAAAGATGTAATACACGTAAATGACAACAAATAAAAGTTCGTGGCCAATTGAATCGCTGATTTTGCTCTGTTATGTGTAGAAAAGTAAAGTTTAGACTGCTACCAAATTATAAAGCGAATTTTGCCATAAGGGACGAAAAAAATACCGTAGATTGAAATGCCTGCTGTGGGAGAACTGTGTGATCAAGATTAAAACGAAAGTGTTTTTTTTTTTTTTTTCAGTGCAAATCTGCATTGTTATTTACAACTCGCATTACTCAAAATTGTATACGTTTTTGTGCTAATATAATACCTTTAAAAATAAACGTTTACGTTTATGACATTATTTTCTCGTAACCGTCGCAATACAAGTTGGACAGCGCAGATACCAGCAACATGACGCCGACAAATAATTAGGTTATTATGTTAAATATTTTACGATGTGTATTGTTGAGCTTTCGTTATATTTTAATTTACAATCACTGGACAATACATTCACAACAAAACAGTAAAATTTGAATTATTACTTGTTATAGTAATACCGGCACTGGACAAGGAATGAAACAATAACGATTCGGAAATGAAACAAGCGTTTTGTTTTTTCTATATCAAGTGTTAAGGTTAATTCTACTACAGGTTGGTAAGAAAAAGTGTTTTCTTATGGGAGAGTTTGGCACAAGGAAAATTTCTGCCGTTAGTTTCGTTGCTATCGTTAAGAGACCAGGCAAATACGAAACTGTAGTAAAATTAAATTTAAAAAGACTTTGAAATTTAAGAAGTAATTTAGCTTAATATTAAAGTGAAAATAAACAAATTTTGGGTTTTAAATTATCAAATTAATATAAGATAAATTCAGGAAAGCTCTGTTATTGCTCAGTTTACACCTCTTACCGATACCAGCGCTCAAGCGGCAGAAATTTTCCCTGTTCCAAACTTTAAACATTGATTTTTCTAATGTGTAGTAAAATTAACCTTATGGGCGATTCGGGATAAAGCGAGCACTCAAAAAAGCCCTTCTAAAGTTCTGTTTTCAGCCAATTCGTATCTTTCCGCGCGTAACGGCTAACGACGGGGAATGGCTTATCTCTCTGGACACGTCACTTAATGTTTGCGCGTGTAAGATAAATTGTGCAGTCGGTAGGAACGTATATAGTTTGATAGATAAAGTCTATTCATTGTAAGAAATACAATTATGTCGATTTCTGTTGATTTTGTTTCAGTATTGTTGTATTTAACAAGGAAAATACACGGAACTATATTGCGTAATATCGATGCCAATCATACAATCAGTAAGGCAAGTATGGTTAATGCTGAATTATATGAAGTAACGGCTAGCCATATTTTCCAAAGGTTACGTTTTTAGTGCTCACCTTATGCCGAACGACCTATACCAGTGTCTAGCGCCGCGTGCAGAGTGCAACACTGTCGCAGTCCTGCCCTGCACCTGTCTACCATCTCTCTTCCCCCTACCACCCCCTGCTGTAACAAACCACGTGCCGCACAGCTATTTCCGACACGGCGAGGGGTCAAGACTTTTCTAGCCGACAAGCGACGCTGTGGGTTGTAAACACCAGCGCCTGTTTTACTTGGCAGCCCCTGCGCGTCGCGAGGTTAAAACCCCGTCAGCCCTGGAGAACAGAGTTGACAATTTATCCCCATCCCTCACCCCTTCCTCTTAACCCCCCTCCCCCCAAATAGACGCGTGGTTTTACAAGCTCTGAGATGTGAGAACTAAAAAAGAAACTAGCCATTCGTTGCAAGAGTCTAATGGAACACACATTTCTCTTCGGCTCAAATTTGTCACGACACTGATAAATGGCGAACGAAAACTATACTTTCCATCATGGCTGCTTCCTAGTATTACTCCGCGTTAAATTTCTGCTGCTCCGTCGAAACTAGGCTCCAAATGCGTACATATTTAAGAGTAAAAGTATCTACTGTTTTTGTTATTATTATTATTATCAAAGCTTGGACGAGAGCAGATACCAAATATCTGTTCGGCAGTTTTGCTTAAAATAATTTTTGCCGTGATACCTATTTTTTTTACAATAAATTGTACGGTTTCGACTAAAAAGTCAATAAACCAGAACTTCGTTAATTACATAATTAGCTAAAAGCATAGTATTTACTGCCTTGGAAAAATCAGCCAACACGGAGAAGACGATTTTAAGCAAAACTGCCAAACATGTTTTTGATGTCTGCTCTCAGTTAAGTGTAAAATTTAATATCGCTAAAATAATGAAAACAAGAGGGCATTGCCTTAATGCCGTTAACGTATTAAGAATGTTCTTGGTTCACAAGTTTTTCAATTACTCCACACAGTATCGTACGCGGAAATTATTACTTCTTGTTAATTATTGTGTAGTATTTGATGACCCTTCCCAGATACCCTACAGTGTTTCACATTCTAAATCCCAGTCAGTGTTTACCGGCCTCCGTAGCATAGTCGGTCGGTTGCGCCAGTCAACGGTTCGTGAGGTCCTGGATTATAATCCTATGCATCTAGCGTGGATTTTATGCAGTCCCTCATCTAACTTCACTCTCAAAGGCTCATAAGGCCTCGTGGTTTCGTTGTTAAGCAGATACTTAGTTAAAAGGGGGTGGGGGATATCGGGATGTATAAAATTGTAGCTTCCCCCCTCCCTTTTGCCGGTATGAAAACCATGAACAGCAACACAGTCGTGTATCATAACCTGCCTAACCTCTGATGATAGGTAAGGTTTAGTCACGTGACTGAGAAAACCTAACCTAACACAGCTCGTAAATTTACCAGGATACCACATGAGGAGCCGGTCGCCTCCACGGGTCGGTTTTCATGAAAAATCCTTTGAAAATGCAGCGGTTAATTAATACCAACATTCACTAATGTCCATTGGTCTCACACCTCTGGCGTCCGTGGTTCGAGTCCTGGTTCCGCCAGGCAGTAATATCTCGGACTTTGGGGAATGTATCCGATGGTGTGAGGTAATCCCGTCCTCATTCCACCGCTACTCCAACCCCATACCATCTCCTCTAATCCCCTGCCCTAATCACGCTAGCGCCTCTATTGTAGGGCCACATCTCATGTTATTCTCCGCAGCTAGATTATGCCTACGGGCTCTCAGTCGTAAATCATCGTTCTTGGTTGTGATACATTGGTCCTCGGGTACATTCCTCATACGATATCCCCCCCCCCTTTTTTTTCTAATATATTCTTCAGACTGGCCGGAGCAACACCAATGTTGCCATCTTAATTCGTCTTCCAATTAAATCTGGCTGTATAGAATATATGTTTGGTTGGTAAAAATTACTGTACAGTTGGCATTAAGAGTAGGACATTTTGTTGTTTATTATTTAAGTTTGAATCACATGTTTATCATATAAATATTGCTGGAATGATTTCATTGATATTACAGGTATTATTATTTTTTGCTAAAATAATAAAATGTCTGAAATTAATTCTAATGTTTTATATGACAAACACAGCAAAACAGAACTGCAGTTGTTGGAACATGATTTTAGTTGTTATTGTTTAGATTTCCTGTTGAAAAATTGTACTGTTGGTAAAACTAAACAATAGGTCCTCTCTCAGATAGAATTACAGCCGACTGCATTAGTGTCAAAATCCCGCATATTCATAATTGTATGGAAGCATCCACCAGCGTACACCGAAAGTTTGAATGTTACTGATTTAGTTGAGTCCAGTTGAATAGACGTATCCACAATTCAAACCTGCCTGAAATTTTTTTGGAGCTGATTTTACGAACAAAATCTCGCAAACATAAACCGAACCAGCCTATTCCATTCGTAACGAAAAATGTTTTAAACAAAATCATCCGCTTATAACGAATCAACATGTTTGCTTTTATTTGAATTCTTTTGAAATTGGAGTTTAAAAAACATTCTGCCAGTCACACGAGACAATTTGAGGTATACATTGACTAGAGTTGCAACAGTAACGATGAGAATTAATTATGCAATAGGATAACCACGTATTAATAGGATGAATTACTTCTTTTCCATAAAATATTCATTTTTGCATCATAACTGCAGAGTCCCAGTAATTACTAATTAACCACTGACTATAGAATCGTTGAACTTTTAGGGTGTTCAAAGTAGGGAATAATCATAATTTTATATTTGTTTGAAATAGTGATAGTTTTATAAACGTTACTTCCGAGTACATTTTCCTCTTACAAAAAATTAGCTAATCCAGTTTTCCCACAATGGCACTTCAAATTCAAAATTTGCTGGTTTTTCGGTTTTGTAAGCCGCAAAAACCAATGAACATAGTTAAATAAAAAAAATCATACTGAAACTAAATGTCACGGGCTACTTTTTGACATGATTTAAAATACATTACAAAATACGTTTGTATTTAAATACATTTTCTGAATTTTTTAAATGTTTTAGCCGTACTCCACGGCTCAACAGTGTCTGCACCTCTGCTCGAAGGCGCCCCGACACTTGACTCTACAACGTCCGGCGGCAGCACCCTGGTGCGCTGTCTTTCGCGGCTCAACGACACCTGTCCTAAAACCGTTAACGGATTCTCGTTTTGCTCCTGATTGGCGCCAAAATCCTCTGCAGGCTTTGGTTCAGTTGTGCCAATCAGAAGCCAGCTTCTGCCTGGTGGCCCCGCACCTCGAGGACAGCAACCCTTGCCATTGCCGTATTTATTGTACAATTATTTCATTTATTTCGGCTATACACAGACAATTACATAAAATGTTTTTCTGAATGGCTAAAATTTCTTATATCCTAATTAATTTACTATTTTACATTTTCATTTTAAAGCTATAAACTGTGTTTTCTCCCCTCTCGCCTGCATGTAGAGTCGGTTGGGGGAGGGGGGGGAGAAACCCCAGACGCTAGCCACGTTCACCTACTCATTTCCACGCCGACTAGGTATATACAAATTCCTGTTTTTCTCTACAAAATCTGGTCCGTTGATAAATATTTGCTGAACGCTATTTTATCGTCATCCTTGCGTGATGACGAGAAGAAAGAATGGTCGCAAGACATAGTTACGATGTCATCTGAAATTTATGACAATTGAGGAAAACTATTAAGCTATTAATCTTAACAACTAGTAGCGCCCATATGGCGTGTCACAAATTTTAACATTGATTATCGGGGCCACTGATATTTGGCGAAAATGTATTAATTTTTTCAATGCCTTAAGTGCACAGCTGCAGCGCTGCTTCGTGGTCAATTCGTGGATGTTTTTAATTCTCAGATTGTAGGAATTCTACTCGCAAATAAAGACGTGTTTATAGTAGCAATGTTCTGATTGGCGCAGTCAAATGAGTGACGCCTCAGCACAAATTGATGCTATCCAGTAACCATGAATGTGTACGCAAACCACTTTTAAACAAGTTGATGCAAAAAATTTTTTTCGCAATAACGTAGTGGCTCTACTAATCATCTACTTAAATTCCGTTTCTGCAATTTAATTGGTCGGAATCCTCATACGCTATACGTAAACAAACGCCATGCACGCACGTGGAGTGGTTTTTGAATAAACCAGTTTTATTTAACACACTGCAGATCACACGGCAAACTACTAAGCAGCCGCACCTTCGAATGATATTACGAATGAAATTTTTAAACCCCGTGACCAATACATGATTTTTTTTTCTTTCGCCGTCATATAAGTTTATGCTTAAAGGAATTGGCGCAGTTTAGAAGAATACTCTTATACATAAATTTGTGTGGAAATATCTTCCTTTATACATGTTCTTCTGGTAAAATGCTTTGCGTTGTCGTAAAATATGCTTACTAACTATAGATTACCGAATTATGGTTAGCGTGCAAGAGGACTTAAGCAACCGAAGCACTGGCCATAAAACGTTCCTTTACGACGAAGTCGAGGAGTTTCGAATCCCACTTGGTGTTCCTTCCACTTCGAGTTTTTTTTTTTTTTTTTCGGTCATCTCATATTCCTGGCCAGCAATGATAATATATCGTCAAACAACAAAGGAAAGCGATCGGATAAACCTGAGTTCATAAACCGACCCTGAAGAGACTAGAATGCGTTTTGACTCGTGTAGGTCCCATATCTTCGTCTTGTCGGAATCTCTATACTCAATACTCATACGTTGGAATGCCAAATGTCACAAAAAATCGAGAAATTAAATTTTTTCTTCTCTACTACGAGAGGCGTAAATGGGTTCTAAAAGACTGTTTGATTTATTAATTTCCTTTTCCACTACAACAGAGTGTCAC
>PNEQ01106352.1:22868-52512 GCA_003012365.1 Medauroidea extradentata
AAAAAAAAAAAAAAAAAAAAAAAAAAAAAAAAAAAAAAAAAAAAAAAAAAAAAAAAAAAAAAAAAAAAAAAAAAAAAAAAAAAAAAAAAAAAAAAAAAAAAAAAAAAAAAAAAAAAAAAAAAAAAAAAAAAAAAAAAAAAAAAAAAAAAAAAAAAAAAAAAAAAAAAAAAAAAAAAAAAAAAAAAAAAAAAAAACTGTGTTCCTGACAGAAGACGATTTTGTAAAATAAAATAATAAAACCCATTTAAGCATTTTTTTTCTAAGTTGGAAAATATTTTTCAAAGAATATTTTCATGAAAACTCGACGTCGAATTTTTAATATATTCGTGCAAAAATGACTGAGAGCTGGTAAGAGTGATATAAGTTAAGCGTTGAGCGGCTACAGAAGACAAGGGGGGTGGAAACGGGAATACCCCGTGTAAACCCGCTTGTCGACGGAATCGACCGGTTGTTTCCTACATGCGAAAATCGGAAAAATACAAGAAAAAAGTTGAAAATTCAGAAATTTTTTTTAAATACAGAAATAGTTCACGGGATTTTTAAAAAATGTTTCATTACGTAGCCCGTCATATGTTATTTCACTTACGTAAGTCGATTGGTTTTCACTATTTGCATGGCAGCAGAACATGCCAATTTTGACTTTGACGCACCGTTATGAGAAAATTATGCGACTTAAAATTGTTTCGTAAGAGGAAAATGTACTCACAAGTATCGTCTGTAAAACTAGCAATATTTCATAAAGATATAAAATTATGACGTCGTCGCACTTGAACACCCTTAAGGGGCCTCCCTAGATAGGTTGCGTTTGTGTGTGAGGCAGGAGCGGTAAGAGTGCCACTGGCGGGCATATGTAATACATTATCGCCTCTCCGCGCAAGCCCCTCAGATGGCGTGCAGTACTTTTTCCTATGGGACTTAAAGCGGCGACCACATTATTTCATTTATGGGCCCCGTAGTTCAAAGTCTATCGCTTGTTTCTATAGTTGTGATTTTCGAATCCGATTGTTAATTTTCCAGAAAATAATGTTTCTAATAAACGTACCGAATTTTAAAACTATAGCAACATATTTTGAAGTGTGTGTTCTTTTCGAAGATACACAGATATAGTGTGCGTTAAATAGTTTCGTCAAAAAGAGAATAGTCGTAACTCGCTGCAACGCCTATTGAAGGGCAGGTAGGGAGACCCCTCAAGAAACAACCGTCTGAAAGAGCCGATTTTAATCCAAGGTTGCGGTCTTTTAAATAATGCTTCCAAAGTGTGTGGTGTCTTAAAAGTTATATTCATAAGTAGTCTAAAGTGTGTTTTCTTTTCGCGGTTAAGCATCGTGGGCGCACGTTTACTGGTCTCTGAGAAAAAACGTAACTTCGAATACACTGCACGCAGTTCGAGCGCCAGCCAGGCGGCCGCCTTAAGGCCGTGTTAAAATGAGGAAAAATAATAATTTTATATTTGCATGAAACAGTGTTAGTTTTGCAGACGTTACTTGGAAGTACAATTTCCTCTTACAAAAAATAGCTCAGCCAGTTTTCCCATAATGGCCTTTCAAATTCAAAATTTGCATGTTTTTAGTTCATACATCCCCCGAAAACTAATTAACATAATGAAACGAAATAATTCACAGTCAAAGTACATGTCCCGGGCTAGGGCTGTAAGTATATAAAAACCAATTCGAACAATGTTTTGTATTTTTAAAAATTTCTTTAATTTGAAATTATTTTGCTATATTTAGGATTTTTTTTAATTCAAAATTATTTTGCGATATATTTTTATACACTTAAAGCTGTAGTTCGTGACATGTACTTTTAATAGGATTTTTTTTCGTTTCATTATGTTGATTGCTTTGGCTGGTGGAGGGGGGTATGAACTGAAAACATGCAAATTTTGACTTTGAAATGCCATTATGGGAAAACTGGCTGACCTATTTTTTGTAAGAATCAAATGCACTCCCAAGTACAACGTCTACAAAACCAACGCTGTTTCATTCAAATATAAAATTATGATTTTTCCCCACTTGAACATCCTTAAGTAACCTTTGGGCCACTTAAAAATTTAGGCCAAATTACTTTTATGGTGAGCCAATGATATTTGGCAAAAATAATTTTGCAACAACTAGTTTGAATGCCTCACGTGCACGTCTGTATATTTGCTTCATGATCAGTGATTGGATGTTTTTAACTCTCAGCGTCTTGGGGTTTCACCTGCAAATCGCATACGTGTAGTGTCGAAGTAACATTGTTCTGATTGGCAGAGCCAAATAAGCGACGCCTCTTCACAAAGATAAGCGGCCAATAACAATGAAACAGAACTGCAGATGTGCATGTAAGGCATTGCAACAAATAGGTGCAAAATTCTTTTCGCCTAAAATCAGTGGCTCTCTTTTAGACTAAATGGAATTTAGGTCAAATGATGTGTTTCGTCTCCGGCAGGCAGCGCCTGTCGTACCCATGAGCAGTTTTGCCAACTGGGTCATTTTAAAAGTCGCTTATAATGTTATTAAAAGTCGCTAGAAAGTCTCCAGAAGCGTATTTTCCTTGGAATATGTACTTATGTAGGTAATTTACAGAGGAGATGTTTCTTGGCAGGCCAATTTTATCCTTAACAAGAAAATCAAAATCAGTGTTAATGAAATAATTTTTAATTTGACAATAGCTAATTGTAGCAGTAAAAAGGCTTTCTATGCCGACAAAGTCGCTAAGTTGGCAACACCGCCCATGAGGCTGCCTGCACATGGGTACAAGACACAGAGCTGGAATACTAGCAGCCGCGCTAGTGCATGAGTCACACACGTGCTGGGGAAGATTGATGGGTTGCCGCCCCCGGTTTATGAAAGCTGGAGTAATAATGGCGGGAGGGGTGAAGACGGCGGGAGATGGGGTATATTACGAGCGTGTCGGAGCGTCAAAGTGTGGTGGGAGGCCAAGCTGCCGCGTGTATTTCTGTCAACGGGGGCGGAGCAGCTTTCAGAATTCGCGGCGACCAGCAGGGAGTCGAAGTGCTCTATAAAAGATACGCCCCTCCTCTACCCTCCTGCGATGCTGCTTTTCCTGGTAAACGTCTGCGACGGCCACTCGACCGGTCTCCGCGGTAGTCCATAATCGTAATCGACGCAGACAAGTCTGGATGGAAGGGTCGCGGCGCGAGCTTGCGGCGTGGAAGGTATAGCTCACTTCACGCCACTTTGCCCGCAACATAAACAATTACATATACGCGTCCACAGTATTTTCTTATCATATTTTCTATCTGGTGCTTGCTGTTTATCATAAATGTACGTAGTTCTAGTTCGGGAGCCCGTCGTTTGCCCTAAAGTCGTTGGCCCTAAAGGTGTTTACCCTACAATCGTTTGCCCTAAAGTCGTTTGCCCTACACTTTTGGGCAAACGACGTGTATCCTCTGGTTGTAGTAGCCTGTATGTTCTGAACGTCACCTACATTTCAAACTAGTGGAACAAAGTGTTAAAAAAAATCATCTCCTGGTGCATGGACGGTGTTATAACGTGTCACGTGTATTCTTTTCTATTTTCACGCGAAACCGCTTAACTTATTCCTACTACCTTTATCTACGAAGAGAACACACACTCGAAAGTAAGCTTCTGTAACTAACAAAATGCAGCTCGTTTGTTTTAGGAACATGATTTTCGTGCCTCTCAAAACTACTAAAAGCAGCATGACTTTGTGTATATGCTTCACTTATTTGAATTTGTCAGTCAGAAGAAGGTTACTGCGACAACATACGTCTATGAATAGCAGATAGAACCCCAAAAAGTGAAGAGTTAAAACATCTAATCATTGACCAAGAAGCAGGACCGTAGATTGTACATGTAAGGCACTGAAACAAAGTGGTCGCGAAAATATGGAATTCCCGTTACTATCGAATCGTTGTCCACTGGACAATCCCTGGAGAACTTAAAATTAGTAAAAAATCTCGCAAGGAAACACGTATCAGTTACGTTCTACAGGATCTGTAGTGAAAATAGCAGCTTGCTGGAGCAGGTACCACTGGACGAACAGCTAAGTCTTGAGAGTATACAGTCGAGTGGAGTCTAGTCTGCAGGTTATTGAATTTGCGAATTTTTCCAGTCTATGCGTTGAATCATTATACTAAAGGAAATTTTTTTTAAACTACCGGTACGATACCGGTTTTAATCAGTCGCATCTTCGAAGAAAACTGCAGAATCCTTCATGTACTAAACACGCATGAAATTTGCAGAGATTCGGACACTTTTTAAAGTTTCGCTTTACAAACGGCAACTATTCCTAGATCGTAATAATTCGATATCGAAAAGACACCTACCTACCTTGCATAGAATTAAAGTGATTATCGATGTTTGGCAAATAAATTGATTTATTTCAGGATGTTTGAAGAAAGAGCCCTATAATTCTTCTCATCCAGGGAGGTGTTTTTACCATCGCTGCTTTAACCGTAGCTTAATGACGCATTTTCTCGCATAACCAGCTTTCGTAAATTCGTGTGTACGTGGAAAGATGCCAAATGCAACCGTAGTTTTTACGGCTGTTTTATCACCTTCAATATACCTGTTTAATATTTTTCAACGCGTTGTGTACCCTCTAGCCAAACGTAAAATAAACCGTCCTGCGTACATGAAATCTTACTGCCGATGTTCCGAGCAGATTACATGGTAAAACTATGAATAGTTATATCCACGTCGACCAGGGGAGTAAACATTGCGTGTAAGAATAGGGTAGACATGACCAATGGCAAAACTTTCCCTAGACAAACTAGAATCTCCAACCTTCCATGACTTCCGCCACAGAACGAAATCGTACAAACTGAGGACACATAGGATACGGGTGAAAAAAAAAAGCATTTCAAAGTTGGTTCTTGTCTGTTTCATTTATAGAGTGTTTGTACAGCTTCTTAGCTTCTGAAGTTAACATACTGTCAACAAGTTTATTGTCCTGGTATCAGTCAGGTACAATAGGGCTGGACGACTAAATAAATTAAACAAAAGAATTATATTAAATTCCTTACTTTATTACGAGTCTTATAAAATTAATTTACAGCATCATTAAACACTTATTTGTTGATAGTTGATCAGTCTGTATTCTAATATTTAGTATTAATATATAAATTTTGATATTCTTAACTTAGTATTCCTACAGTGCATAAACAGTTAGTTAATGTATGTCATTCTCACAAAAATATATATATGCCATTATTCACTTAAAATACTTCGTTCTAGAACATTCTCTCTCTCTTTCTCTCTCATTCTCACTCTCTAGTTACAGCAATTGTCTAACCTGCTCGCCGGTCCCACACACGCAAATCCACCGTCCAAGTCTTCTCCAACTCTTCCGCCGCCATACACATTTGCTGCCTTGATAACAATCGATGTGTTGATCCCCAGATGCTCCTTGCCTACGACGTCGTCTCCGCCATGGAGAATGTCTGAATCACCGTCGTCGTCATCTCCTCTGTCGAGTTCGCTTCTCCGACACTTCCAAGCACCGACTAAGCGCCAAGCAATCACTGCCCGCTCTGAAACTGCGAGTTATATTATTATAGTCGCCGCACAGCCACACAGATCATTCTCACAGCTCGACAATGGCACAAACTGAACCGAAGTTTCCAGATATTTGAACCAGCTTCGGTAATCGTGCTGTCTTCAAGGACATCGTAATGGTATAGGTTGGTTCGCTCTTCCCGGCCAGCCAAATTAAAGCATGGGACGGAAGCGACAGCTCGTCATGTCGTCCGGGCGGGGAGGTGGATAAGGGGGAGGTGGCGTGGCGTATGGTCGAGCGCTGTCCCGTTAACGCACGTAACGTGAACATAACATAAAAATGTTTTGAATAATTACCAAAGAAGTGGACTTAAATCTGTTGACTGCCTCTGAGAGTTGGGTGATTTAAGGGCTCAGGTTTGTATATTGCCACTAAAAATGTAGAGAAAACCGGCTTTAGCTTTTAAACTTATGAAAAATACATACGGGGATGCTCAAAGGTTGCCCCAACGCAAGTTGTATCAGTTATTCTGTGTGCTAACATCAACTGCGAATCGAAAGAGCGTATATCAGCAGATAACTGGTGCCTTATGTGGCCACCGAATAAAAGAATACACTGTTGGTAAGACATATGAAGTAAGTTAATATTCAAATATCAAACACCTGGTGGAACTAGCAGTGCTGGTGATAATGTAGCTGGCTGGTGAGCTTACCTTCAAGTTACTACCGCTGTAAACTAATCATATATCGTTTTAATGCTGCTATGAGCACAGTAACGTGAAGTTCTCTAAACACACGCACATTTTATTGCGTCCACCGTGCACTGGTTACGTGACCTCTTTACAAATATAAAACCAAGCGAGGTGTCACAACGATTTCACGTTGGCCTCGCATTCGGGAGGACCCCCGTTCAATTCCCCGACTCTGACCATCCTGATTTCGGTTTTCCTTGGTTTTCCGAAATCACTCCAGGTGAATGCTGGGATGGTTCCTTAAGGGTGCGATTTACCGCAATTTTCATCACCATCATTTTATTTTTTACTTGTACCAGATATTTTTTTCTTATTTTAGACACAAAATGTGACTAAATTTGGCTCTTATGAAATATTTTTTATCTCTCATAGTTTTCGCGTAATGGCTTGTTAAAGTCATAATTTTTGCATGTTTTCGTTTTAACGACTACACTAAAACCAACTGATATACCAAACTCAAAAAAATCACAGTGGATAAAGACATTGCAGGCTACAATGACATTCTCATAAAATTTAAGAATAAAAATAATTTGAATTTTAAAAAATTGCTGAAACTGAAAATAAAAATTTAATAAGTACAATAATTTTTTTAAAAATACAAATATTGTTTATTCTTTAATTTTATGAGCATGACATTGTAGCCTGCAATGTCTTTATCCACTGTGATTTTTTTTAGTTTTGTATATCAGTTGGTTTTAGTGTAGTCGTTAAAACGGAAACATGCAAAATATGACTTTAACAAGCCATTACGCGAAAACTATGAGAGATAAAAAATATTCGTAAGAGCCAAATTTAGTCAAATTTTGTGTCTAAAATAAGAAAAAAATATCTGGTACAAATACAAAATAAAATAATGATGAAAATTGCAGTAGACCGCGCCCTTAACAAAGGCCATGGCCGACTCCTCTCCCAACTCCTGTCCTTGCAGGCCATTCGGAATAAAGTGAGCACTAAAAATTTAAACTTTGAAAAATATCACTAGCCGTTACTGCATATAATTCAACATTACACATAGCCACCTTACTGCTTGTATGGTTGGCAGCGAATTACGTAATATAGTTCCGTGTATTTCCCCATTTAAATACAACAATATAGAAAAAATACCAACCGAAATCTGCATAACTGTATTTGTTGTAATTTAGTAAACTTATTGTTATTAAACTGTATCGATTCATACTTACTGCACAGTTTACCTTGCACGCGCAAACATGAAGTGACTTGTCCATAGAGGTTAGACACGTCCCGTCCTTAGCCGTTACTCGCGGAATGATACGAATCGGCTGAAAATATAACTTTAGCAGGGCTTTGTTGAGTGCTCATTTTATCCTGAATCACCTCTACCAAGTTGTGTGTCACCGTGTATAATGACATCGTTGTCGACGAGACGTAAAGCCCATTTATCTTACCTTGCAACGCTCAAAATAGTCATGCCCTCACAACTGTCAAATTTTACTGAAATAATGCCAAACGTAGTTTACCTATTATTATACCTAGTACCGCCATTCAGAACACACTGGTCTATCGTAGCCTATTTTCTCGTCAGCTCTATCAGTTTTTCCACAGCTTAAGAGCGTGTGGTACATAATTCAACGCTAGAAGCATTAATCTATAACTGTAGGTTTCTTTAAACCAATTTGCGAAAATTAAACACTAACAGTATGCGTCGCAAACTCGTATTTTTGGTGGGAGGAATGAAATTTATTTCGTTGTTGAGGAACACCCTTCCACAAAAGAAAGCAGAGGGTTTGGAGGTCCTCCTCCATGAAGACAAAAGTTTTAGCCAACGTTTTAAACAAAATTGTTTCCAGTGTTACGAACTTCTGAGACACAATCTCTGACGCCGGAACCTCGTGCATTTAACTACGGCGCAAGAGATCACACGTAACGAATTAGTAATTCTGGATAAATATTTACTCATAAAGTTGGCAATTACCATTATCTAGGATTGTCATTGAGTATTTTATCCATATTGGCTTCGAAGAAGCGTAGAATATTTTCAGATTTTAATTATCTACCGCGCACTCTTAATTTGTTTATATAACATTTCCTGCTGTTATTACCGTTTGGGTACATGTTTGCTATCAATCTGAGCCACGGCAAACAAGTAAACCACACATACAAACAATCAGCATCAGGAAAACAGAAACAATGTGAAGCTATATGAACGTGAATATAGGACCCCGGTTGGCACGGTGGTTAAAGCACTCGCCTCCCACCAAGGCGTTCCGGGCTCGATTTCCGGTGGGGTCGGTCCTCATGTGAGAATTGTGTTGGCCGATGCAGCTGGTCGGCGGATTTTCTCGAGGATCTCCTGTTTCCCTCTGCCTTCTCATTCCAGCGCTTATCCATCGCCATATTGAATTTTATTATTTTATTATTTTTCGCTATTTTGGAATTCTAAGGAGAAAAATGTTACACATGCGATTATACCTCAAATTATATTTACATTTCGCTACAGTAGAGACCTTGTTATTTAGCTGTTAACATACACCGCAATGTGTGTGGCAAATTTTTTTATATTTATAATTTGTCCCACTGATTGCGTCCTAACTATACATTACTAGCTCTATTGTTACGCTTGTATTGTAGCTCAAGGTAAATATAATTCACGGTATAGTCGCTGATTTAACATTTTTCTTCTCAGAATCCCAAAATAAGCGAAAAATAATAACTCAATATGGCGACTAAAACCGAACCTTAAAGGTATTCCAGTGCGTTTAACGTCACAATTTTATAGTTCTGCGAAATACTATAAGTTTTACAGACGATACTTGTTAGTATACAGTTTCCTCTTATGAAACAATTTTAGCTCTCATAGTTTTCTCATATCGGCGCGTCAAAGTCAAATTTACGTGTATTGCTGCCACGCAAATAATGAAAACCAGTTGATTTACTGAAACGAATTTATTCAGGGTGAAATAACATGTCATGGGTGACGTAACCAAACATTAGAAAAACTCACAGTGAACAGCATTTGTATTTTAAAAAAATTAACATCTTCCTGTGCTTTTGCGATTTTTTTAAAGATTCAAAATATTACGTTGTGGGTTTTTTCAACTTAAGGTTACGTAGCCCATGGTGCATATTTCACTGAGAGTTGTTCCATTTGAGTAAGTCAATTGGTTTTCACTATTTGCATGGCAGTGTAACAAGAAAATTTTAACTTTGACGCTCCATTATGAGAAAAAAATGTGCGAGCTAAAATGATTTCGTAAGAAGAAACTGCATTCACAAGTACCGTATACAAAACTTGCACTATTTCGTGAAAATATAAAATTATGATTTTATACCACTTGAACGCCCTTAAGGGCGCGTTGACCTCAGTTTTCAACGTCTTTTATAATTTTTATATTTGTACCAAATATTTTTTTTTCTTATTTTATACATAAATTATGATTAAATCTTCCTCTTATAAAATTTTTGTATCTCATAGTTTTCGCGTAATGAGTCGTAAACGTCAAAATTTGGACTTAACGGTTTTAAGTACGCCACTAAAACCAACTGATATACTAAACTGACAAAATTAACAGTGTATAACAATTTTGTAGGCTATGATTTGACATACATAAAAACGAAAAAATATATTTTTTTGTATTTCTAAAAATTTTTGACACTTTTTTAATTTTCATTTCAAAATTCTGCATTTTTTATTAAATACAAAAATATTTTATTTTTTGTTTTTATATGTGTCAAATCATAGCCTACAATGTTGTTATACACTGTGAATTTTGTCAGTTTGGTACGTCAGTTGGTTTTAGTGGCGTACTTAAAACCGTAAAGTGCAAATTTTGACGTTTACTACTCATTACGCAAAAACTATGAGAGATACAAAAGTTTCCTAAGAGGAAGATTTAATCTCAATTTATGTATAAAATAAGGAAAAATATCTGGTACAAATATAAAAATAAATAAAGACGTTGAAAACTGAGGTGAACCACGCCCTTAAGGGCATGCGTCCGAGTTTCTCACCTTTCGAGAGAATTTTTTTTTTTTTTTATAAAGACGAGAGCGTCGAAACGTCGTTGCAAATTGGTTGTATAATGTAACGTAATTTTTCGAGACGAACGGTATAAATATTTTAGCTAATTTGTCAGTTAAAAGGAAATTTCGTTAATTAACAAACTAGCTGCCATCATGGTGTATTTTGTCTCAACAAAATCGGAGTATGTAGTCAGTTATAACGAAGTTACAGAGCGATTTTACGATATCGGCTCCCGTTTGTGTTTTAAAAAATAATTGTTGTCAACAACGTAGAAACTAGGGCCCAAGTTCTTAATATCGTCTTTCAGGGAGTGGCAGACATCTACACGGCTTCCAGTAAGTCTGGCATTAGGACGTGACATACAGTAGACCGCAAATATTTGCTGTTTCTTTGATCTGTAGACTAGCCTCCAAGAATCTTAGGGAACTCAAGTTGACAGCCACTGATCATTGGCTATCCACTATACTGTGATACCACGTGATTGTGCCTTCCGTTCAGCTGCTGCTTTATTACTGGTTTAGCGTCTTTCAGAAGGTGTCACATTAGTCAACGCCAAATGACATAAGTGACACGAAAGTTATCTGGAGTCTAGCTTGTGGTAAAATAAAAACACGAATTTTTCAGGTCCCTATATACAGGATGTCAAGAAACAACCACGTAATAAGCACTACGCGAATCTTGGGCTAAATTGGGTACGAAAAAGTAAGTGTCAAATTTTGTGCGTCGACCTTTTACGTTCGCAATATGCACCCTAAAAGCGCTCCATTCCCGTGCGTTATGCCAAGTAAACGTACAATCATGCTTGAACTGCTCGGGATTTTAACCTGCAACCATTATAAGCAAGTCTAAATAGTAGTAGTAAGATAAGTAAGATATCTGTGGAGCGCAAGAGGGGACTAACTGCACTGCTATGTTGCAATATTTTGCAACAACATTTTACCACTAACATTTTCGTATCCAGTTTATCTCAGGATTCGCGTGGTACGTTCATTATGCGGTTGTTTCTTGACAGCCTTTATTACATATATTGGGGCAAACTGACAGTCAGCTGAGTGAGTTTCTGCCAGGGGATGTTCGAGTAAAGAGGGGGAGGGGGGCATGGGTGCCATGGCTCTTCCCGAGATTGCTCCAAAAATATAAAACCGAATAAGTACCAAGTAAAATATTGAAAAAAATATCACATTCTTTTCCTAGGCCTATATAAAAGACAACACAACATTAACAACATAATCACATGTTACAACAATACGGAAGCAGAAGCTTAAAAATGTACCTAATCTGTTTTATATCAGCACAAATGTTTTCATTTTTAAAGTATGATTTTTTTCCTTAAAATCATTACCATTTCTTAAAGGATATGTATTAGCTTGGAAACCGATTTAATAGCACAATTTGGACCCTAAAATCTAATTTTTTTTCCGGGGGAGAGTCACGGGTGGGGTATAACTACGTTTTAAGGCACAGTCCCCCCCCCCCCCCCTTTTTCAAGGATCCAGAGCTGTATCCGTCCCTGGTTTCAACGCACAAGGATTCTGGTTGTGTGAAGTATCTACTGTTATGTTATATGTCCTGTGGCTGTGCTTGTTGGTAGTGTACGAGCCTTAACGTGGTTGTGGAAAGGTCCGCTTCTGCAAAGTGTTCCAGGCATCTTGTCAATTTTTTTACTCTCTTTGTTAGGTCTGTTTGCGGAATGGTAAGTTGTGTCGGAGCCGGAAGCTGTTCGGGAGGGTGGGTTGGAGTGTGTCTGCGCCTCGTTGGATCCGCTTGTGTGGCTAAATACAGCCCCGTCTCCCTCCTCGCCTCCCTCTCCCCAACCTTCTTACTAAGCCGCGGCCATAATGAACCAGCTGGCGGATTCTCCGTTCGCGTGCGGCGAAAAAACTGCGTTCGTTTGAAGTGGACCGCAACATGGGCGATAGTCGAAGCCCGCGACTTTTATTACGTCCAGAGTCCAGTCCTCAGCCCCCTCCCCTCGTCACCCCTCTTCCTGCCTACATTTTCTTCCTTTAATCTCTTCCTCCTCCGACAGACTCGCGCGCGCGCCAGAAATATACGATGCATAATTCCGTCGCGGGTCGCGCGCGAAGCATCTGAGAGCAGCACATCTGGCCTCGGCACAACACGGCTGGCCTGAGCCGTTGTGTGTATACAGGATGTCCCAGAGCCCGCGCACGTTGAGAAGTGCCTCTTTGAGCCAGCTGAACACTTCTTGGTGCGCTGCCTGGCTGGCATAAGGAGCGGACAATGAACGTAGAGTCGACATGCTTGAGACCGCAGACTGGCAACGGAAAAGTCGGTCGATAATTTATTAGATTTTTGGAAAAACCTTATTTCACTAAGAAATAAAATTACACCCCCTTGTTCACTTATAAAACACAGATCTTGTCTTTAAAAACCTTCAAATATCCCACTAAGATGGGATTTTTCGAAATTCAAAAATTAAGGTGGTTGAAAGCCGTAAAATGTATTTTCAATGAATCCTTGATAGCTCTTAAATCCGTTGAGACATCGTGATGATTTTTCCTTTAGAATGAGCTTACACGTAACCGTAAAAAGAATTTACAAGAGTTTGGTTTTTAATTTAATTTCTAAAGGCATTAAAACAATAAAACTTGGTTTCAATTATTCCTCTGTATCTCTTAAATCTGTTGAGATATAGTGATGATTTTTTAGTAAGAATGAGACTACATAAATACATAAAAAGCTATTTTTTTTTTCTAAAAATTCTACGATTTTAGGGGGTGGAAAGCTGTAAAATGTTTCAGAAACCCCGAAAAGCAGGTGTCACCACGGATAAGTAATTTAAAGGTTCTATTTTTTGTCGTCCTATTGATTGGCTTGTTCATGTACATATTTAGTTTCTTAAGAATTCTGACGGCCTATCTTCGCGTATAGTTGATTGGATCACTGGTAGGAGGTTTTGGGTTAGAATTCCGTGTAAGGTAAGATGACGGGGATCTACAGTGATATTATTTACCCTCATATTAGTGGATGCTGGTAGAAGAGTACATTTTCTATTTGAAGTATGAAAAGTTATGTGTGGTTACCCCTTGCGGCGTAGGCAACCAAGAAAAGATGAAAAACGTCCAAAATGTATTTTTTCCGGTATTCTCGACATCTCATAAACCTGACGAGAGATATCGTTATCCATTCGTGGTGAAAAGACGTAATTTTTTTTTCTCGTGTCTTCAATATCTCATCAACACGATAATCTATCGTAGTTTTTCACTCGGAAATTCCACGCAGACAAAACCGCGGCCGGGCAGTTAGTAGGATATACAAATGGTGATTTATCGCGGGAAAATTTGACTCATTGCTAGGTTTCAACGTACGCCCAGCATGTCAGAAGGTTTACTTTTGCTACAAGCTGTTGTGCGATGTGTACGGGTTTACAGAGCGAGTAAGAAATATCTTATTGCATGTCTGTGGTTGGGTCTGTAGTAAACGAAGACATGCCAGGAGCAGTTACACCAACAATTGCCGTATAGTAAGCACACCACGTGAATTCTAGGCTAAATCAGAGACGAAAATGTTACTAACAAAATGTTGTACGATGGCATTTTACATACATCATGTGGCAACATAGCACTGTAGTTAGTCCACTCTTGAGCGCCACAGGTATCTTATTTATCTTACCACTACCGTTCTGACCAGCATATAATGGGTCCAGATTAAAATCCGGAGTAGTAAAAACATGATTCTATGTATACTTGACGTAACATACATGAAATAATACCTACCCGCAGAGAGCAAGAGGGGACTATTTCCGTGCAGTGTTGCCACATTGCGCATGTAAAATGTCGTCGTACAACATTTTGCCACTTACGTTTTCGTCTCCAATTTAGCTCAGGTGTTATATATATATAACTTAGCTGCAACGAAACTTGTGTTATAGCAAAGGAAATGCTTTTATTTAGCGTGTATGTACAGTAGGTAGAGGCAAGATTATTTCGCGGGTAACTGACAGTCTCAGTGGCGTGGGTGTGTTGCAAGGTAAGCTGTACTTGTACAATTTCATGAGCTGGCTATCGGTAGTAGCCAGGCACGAGTGTGATGCCACTTCTAATAGGCCACTCTCAGATTTGTACTGAATTTCGTGCATGGAAATATATATTTAAAAAATTGTGGGAGGGAGAGGATAAGTGTGCTGCTACCACACTCGCCTTTATCCATTAAACAATCGTTAAGTGAATGTTTCCTACACGCCTACACGCACGGGCGTAAGTTGTCTGGTTGGTGGGCAGCGGCCGCGAGATTTAACACTCCACGTTTACACTCCACCCTGGCGGGGTATGTAGATCCTCGGTCAGTAGTTTCTCATCTTTTACCCCATGTATCAGTTGCCCTCACACACAAACGCGCTGAAAAAGAATTTCAGTAAATACGAAGCACTCTGAAATAAAAATTTACCCAGCAAAAAAATATTCCCGGTTGTCTTAATCCTGTGCTGTGACCACAAATGCTTTGTTTGTTATACCGATACGAAAATATTTGGAATACTTTTAGAAGAAGTTTCATATCCATATAAATTTGGCTGTTGCCCCTTTCTCCTCTCATGGTAATCACACCTGGTCCTGATATGTAATTACAGTACTGCTGTATTCTTGTTATGAACACAATTTTAAAATACATAATTTGTTTGTATCGTATACTGGTAAAGAAAGGAATATTTCGCAAGTTCAATGACTAGGACCACGATTTTGTCGCGAAAAGATTTTTGCCCCACTTTGTTTCAATGTCTCTCGTGCACATCGGTAGCTATTCATGGTTATCGGCAGCGCGCTCTTGTTCAGACACGTTTCTCATTTGACTGCACCAATCAGAATAAGATTACTGTGACTCCTTACGTCTGTAATTTGCCAAGGCAAGTGAGAGAAAATTATCCAATTACAGGCGATGTAGCAGACCTGTAGACGTGCACATGACGCATCGAAACCAAATGTTGCAAAAATCTTTTCACCATAAAATCGTGGCTCTATCAATGACCTACAAATTATAATCCACTGTCCTTTCTATACTCAAGCCACGATCATTTGTTCACTAGCTGCTTTTCAGACAGTAAACGAACAAACGAGGATTTATTATGTGGATTCTAACATGCAGGTAATTTCTCTAGCCCTTGTTATTCGTGAAGCATGATTGGTTAGTTGTACATATGTTTAATGATATAAACCCACACTTCTAGACCTGACGTATAGTTGGGTTTAAATTAATTAGAATTAAAGATAACTCACAGCTTTGCCTACCTTGTAACCAAAACGTCAACTTAGGCTCTTGTCATTTGTTCACCCGAGTAGCTGAATTTTAAGAACCATGTCAGTATCACAGACTAGGTAGTAATACAGACACGAAATGGCGTGGCGGCTCGTTTGGTATTGGCGAACTTCGCCGCTTATTGGCTGCCAGAGGTTGTTGATGCCAGCCCCTTGTATGTTTGGCTCCTGTATGTTACTGCAGGTTTCCTATTGGCCTGGCTGCCGATTATCAGAGCAGCTGCCTCACGTTGATTGGCAGTAGGTGATTCCGCCACGTTCCTGGCCAGGAAAGCCATTTTGCTGCTGTGTGTGACTACCGGCTATTTCACTTCTGTATTCCTAAATATTCTGTGTCGGTATGTAGGCCTACTACCGGAGGAGTGTCACATGAGGTTGATTTAGTGAGGGTCTGACGTGGTTCAACAGAAAAATAGACTGCAACGAAACCCTTGCACGCCAGTTTGGCGCGCTGCGAATATAGGCGGTGTGCTTCTCGCCGAGCGTGGTACTCTGGCTCTCATCGCTCCGCTGTTCGTACGCGTCAAACGCGAGAATTTGAAACCGATACACGCTCCTCTTAACAACGACATTTCGTACTTGTCCGAAATGTGTTTTCTTTCCGTACATTGACACGATTTGCACACGTGAAATATTTGTAAAAACAACTAATTCTTCGCAAATTAAAAGACATTGAAGCGCGTCAGTAGTGGTACACACGCAGGCAGCGACCGTGCCTCCAGCCGTTCTACAGCTCACAATAGATCATTACAATCAAGGCCGACACTCTAGGGCAGGGCCATCTCTGAGGAGACCACGTGCAAGAGACCGCCATCTTCTTGATTGTCTTTGTCTTCATTTAGACTCACGTCAATACTGTGCAGTGGCTGTAATTTACCTGACAAGTTATTACAGTAAACAGCAGCTAAAAAACGCCATCTTACTGAAGCGGATCCACAATTCTGGCTACGTATGGAGCGAGTGACTTGAGAGATTTTGGTCAACGTTCAACATTGAGGTCTTTAGCGCTGGTGAGGGATGACATGAGGTGAATGAACGGATGATCACCGAGAAAACCCGCCGACCAACGGTGTCGTCAGGCAAGATTCCCACGTGTGAAAATCCGGGGACCGACCCCGCCGGGAATCGAAATCGGATCTCCTTGGTGGGAGGCGAATGGTTTGACCACTCAGCCACCGCGGCCCCTCCAAATGGAAAAAAAGGCATACGGAAGAGGGTGTTTGTAGTAAGTAATAATCTTAACATTGACACATTTAATTATTTACTAATATTAACCATGTAAATGCCAAAAATCATTATCAAATATTAATAAATAAGTAGCCTACTTAACATAATTTCACAAACTAATAATAAAATCCTAAATAAGGCAGCAATTAGTAATTTTAAAGTCAATATGTTATTTCTATAGCCAGGCCAAATCCTTGCGGGGATATCGCCCTCGCTCCTTATATATTCTACTGTTACCTTCTTTAATTACGATTCCCGCGAGAGCAAAGACATACAATTAAAAACAAGAAGTCGAGTAAGTCTGTGTGTGAGTACAAAAATATGAGAAGGGGGATGGGGAATAACTTCGCCTGGGCTGTCATATTTGCTCTGACATCACCAGCATGGCGCGGTGCAGAGAATACAATTTTCGTAGCCTATTTCTGTTTTCATTTAGTTTTACGCAAGCTCACCAAAATAAACTCAGACTTATTGCAATGTGTTCACAAACGTTTAAAAATTTTAGAAATATCTTCTCTTAAAATTATGTATGCATCAGAAACGCCATAACTCATTCGCTGATAAAGGACACTTCTGCTGTCTGAGTTTTAGTTAAACGTTTACTTTCGTCCTGTGGTAGACAACAACTAGGAGTCAAATACAGAAGACTAGTGAGATCTTAGTGTTCATCAGAGAGATATGAAGTTATCAGGCCATACATCAGCTTCGGAATGCAAATGCCGGATGAAACGGGAACACTCCAACAAAATCCTGGAAAAATCAAGAGCGACTCCACCGTGGGCCAAACTAGTGGTAGGAGGCGCCTACTAAGCCCCCCCCCCCCTCCTTCCCCCGACGCAGTATAATAGAGAAACACTACTTCGAACATCATTGGAATGAATCAGTAGAGATACGTGGATTCCGCGGGTTCATATTTCTCAGTCCTATACACACACTGGCCACACTCGGCTATCAGGTGGCTTCAATTGTACAAACGGATATCATTTCGAATTATTGCCTTATTCATTATTGATTTTTATTTGTCAAAGATGTGTCGAAACAGCATTCGACCAATCACATAAATGATAGTAAAGTATATGTTCTTGTTGTTCAACATGACGTAGAAAACATCTGCGAAATTGACGTATAGAGTTTTTGTTGTTTATTGTCATTATTCTCTCTCTAGATGATCCCTTACAGTGTCCAAATACAAATAAAATACATAAATAATTTTTAAAATATTGTGATAATACACGGGAAGAGAACATTTTTGCGGATACTTTCCCGTATCAAATAAATGTCCAAACTGTGACAAAAAAATTAAAAATACTCCTCCACATCAAAATTCAAAATATATTATAAATTAAAAATATCATATTTTTTGTTTCAAATGCCTGCTATTAGTCCAGCAATAATCCTTATCGTGTTTAGAAAGGCTATTGAATATTTTTATCTCAGAAAAGAGGAATGCCTTTTTATATATAGCAAGAGAGGCTGAAGGAATATGTAGCCTTTTGAGTTGACCTCGTGTTGTATTGTATTTATGCATTTAATTAATAGTTTGAAAAATTAATTTCCTAATGAACTGCCAAGTTAAAGTAAGTATGTTTTAATATTTAAGATGTTGACAGCAAGAATCTGTATTTTTTTTTTACAACACACATTCCTTATGACTAGAGACCTGAAAAATTCGCGTTTTCTTTGGTTCCAAGCTATAATTCCAGCAACTGTAAGTACGTGCTACTTTCGCAATTGGTCCGTGACTTATTTGACACCTCGTGTAAGTCGCTTGGCTAATAGTACAGAAGCAAGTAAACGCAGGCCCATATCAGTGCGTCATCGAGCAGCCAGTGAGCAGATAATGTCTGCTTCAATACACACATGTTCTCGGAGACTAGCCTCAGGTCAGTGAACCCGCGAATTTTTCAGATCTCTACTTATGACTCTTTTCTGGAGAAGAATTATTTTTCTAGTATCAGTTGAATCCTAGAAAACAATTCCAAACGTAAGTATACCAAGGCAATAAGCATAATAAACTTATTTTAAGGTTTCTTTTCATATTATTGATGACAAATGTCTAAGAGAGTAAGGGGTCACGGTGGTCGAATGGTCAGACCATTCGCCTCCCGCCAAAGCGATCCGGGTTCGGTCCCCGGATTTTCTCATGTGGGAATCCGTGCCGGATGATGCCGTTGGTTTTCTCGGGGATCTCTCGTTTCCCCCGCCCTATCATTCCGGTGCTGCTCTATACTCACCTCATGTCTCCCCCTCACCAACGCTAAAGATCTCGATGTTTAACGCTGACCAAAATCTCTCACTCACTCTGAGAGAGTAACATGCTCCACTTAGTTTATTAGTTATGTATTTTATGTGCGGTTTCCAATTCTAGGAGCACCACGAGAACAACCCACATACCGCGACACGCTTCCAGACAGCTGATCCCACGCACGACCGTATATCTGCCGACGTCCTGTCCTGCCCACGCACGTCCGCAGCCAAGGTCATCGTATACTTGGTACCTTCACTGTGAATGCCCTCATCTGCCGCGCTCAGTAAAATGAACGAACTTCAAACCTCTACAAACCTGGAACCTGGCATCCACCGTGGCTAATGTTAATTCTACTACAGGTTGGAAAGACAATGTGTTTTCTTATGAGAGAGTTTGGCACAGGGAAAATTCCTGCCGCTAGTTTCGCTGCTATCGCTAAGGAACCAGAAAAATACGAAACTGTAGTACAGCTAAATTTAAACAGGCTTGGAAATGACAGAAGTAATTAAACTTGATTAAAAAAAAGAAAAAGAAAAAACAATTTCGTGTTTTAAATTTAAAAATTCCATGTAACTTAAAAAATTCCTTAAAGCTCTGTGATTGGTCAGTTTGTACCCATTAGCGATATCAGCGATCAAGTGTCAGAAAATTTCCCTGTGCCTAACTTTTATCATAGTTCTTTCTAACTTGTACTAGAATTAATCTTAACCATGGCGCTTGTAGCTACTCGGTTTGTTGTGAACGTAGTGTAAACAGTTTGCCTTTTTTTTTTTGCCATTTTTATCTACCTGAGTTCGGAAGTAGGTAACAATAGCTAGTAATCGGTTTTCATGCGTTGTTTGTATGCATTTATGTGGAACAAAAATCACAATAGGCTATTCTTACGAAATAAATTATATATTTTATAATAAAATAATTTTTTTGTATTAAAATGGAAGGATATTTTGTTTGAAACCGAGGCAGGTCAGTTTTTTTGGAACGTACTGTTTAATCTCCCCCTTTTTTTATTTCAGAGGGAAACTTTATTTTTGCAGGATAAAAATAGCGGTGCTGATTTGCTGAAAAAAGTTTTTCGTTACGAACATGTCAAATATATGTCCAAATTTTATTTATGTCTAAACTATAGCTAATTCTAATTTTGAACTGCCCACCAGACTACAGTACACTTTGATTAGTAAAGTGCATTTTCGCGCTCATTCATAAACGTAATAGTTTCGTTGCGAACACTTGTGACCAGCCTGTTACCGATTCAACCGCAAAAATACACCATTCACTTAATCCACTCCCAGTCAGGGCTGTGCGTTATATCCATCGCAGTATCGGCCCGAGAAACCATTGATTTCGAAAAAAAAAATATATATATATCAATTCCATTAAATATCGAAATGTCGGTAGACAACAGGTATGGGATGTAAGCCATGTTCCAAGCTCTTTCACTGCAATCTCCAACTTGATTTGAGAACACTTGGTTATTGTCTTGCCGCAAACAAAAAACAAAGGAAGAAAAGCCAGTAAGCTGTAGCCAACAGACACACGACTAACGAAACTCGGCCACAGTATGTAAGCAAGGTTGCATAGGACATAAGGCGCGTAGTATTAAACACTACACTGCACAGCGGCGGATAGCGAGCAGGCAGGTTCTTGCATCTAATATACTATATTGTTTCTTAATAGAACGCCGTTACTGTACTCGGGGTCAGTGTTTTCATCCCGGGGTTTACAATGTGTTTATGCCATAGCCTAATGTTCGAATACCGGGAATGTCGCTGCTGCTACGCGCCAACTAATGTGACACTCACTGTACGCCTGTTACACTCGTGGTCACTCCGCACTGTTTTACAGGCGCTGGGCTCCACAACGTTGTACACAATTACTTTTTATATAAACAGAGTTCTGAAGGTAAGAGTAACCTACAGATAGAGGCACGAGTATTTCGCGTATTCATCTGGCAACAGCCTAGACTTCTCAGTTCTATGCGTATACCAGCTGAAGCCGAATATCCATTGGCTTCTAACAGTACAAACGTGTAGCACGCGATATCCCCACGACTTGTTTCCTGATTTATAACTGGCTTGCAGTCGTCAAATGTGTGTTAAAATCGATCTCGTCTAATCACAGAAGGAGGAGTGAAGTATACGTTATTGACGTTCAACCTGACGTAGAATCAATAGGTACGCGAAATAATCGTGCCTCTACCTACAGATCTTTTTGATAGAATTGGTTCAAAGGAACTATGGATAGAGATGATGGTTTATCGAGGGAAAACTTGACTGTTTGCTGCGTTTCAACACACGTTCATATTGTTAACAGATTACTGGCTTTCGCTTGTACGCCCTATTTGACTGAACCAATAAGAATCCCACTATTGCAATACTTTAGGCCTATTATTGGTTTTAAACCAGCTACGTTCTGTCAGACGTATATCACCCAGTCATACATGTCATATGAAACTACAGTGTTTTCCAGGATATGTTGGCACAAAATATTTTACTACGGCTGGAATTTATTTTGGCACTAGATTCCCTAACATTCAGTACGTGCCACGATTACCGAGAAATGGGCAATATGCGACGTCACTTGTTTGAATCACGGCGCAATTTATGCTGATTCATTAAAAAGCTACGGTTTCGTATTTTTCTGGTCCCTTGGCGATAGAAGCGAAAAGCGAAACTAGCGGCAGAAATTTTTCCTGTCCCAAATTCTTCCATAAGAAATCACATTTTCTTTCCAAGCTGTAGAATTAACCTTAACGAGACGTGCATCCCAGTAAAAAAAAAAGTATACGCCTTATTGACGCTGTGTCCATGTTGAACATATAATTTGTCCCTGAAATTTTAATGACTTGGACAGCGGCGCGTGTTTTTCTAAAGCGTTGGGGCGGACATCCACACCTGACCGTGAAATCAGCCCTGGCATCAGACCCCGCCAAGAATGAAGTGTTCCTCCACTCTTCGGCTGGACGCATGCGAGGACAGCGTTAGTGGGGGAGGGTGGGGGGTTGGAGATAGTCGCCGGCTCGTCTCTTCCTCTCCGCTCCCCTCCCCCCTTTCGCTCTTCCCCTACCTTCCAACGTCTGCCACCGCCCCTCCCCTACCCTCGTCTGGCAGCGGCAGCGCGGCGACCAAACCTCACCTTATACCACAACACGGCCCGCTGCTTGGCGTCAGTTAACCCCGCAGCCCGCGCGACGCAAGACAACGTCGTGCGCCGACAAAAGAACGCGGAGAACGGGAAACAAAAGAAAGCGGCGCGGACGCGCGTTTGTTGTGTCGTGGTGCCAGTGCCCCGGAGACGTCAAAGGGATCATCCGCGAAGGGGAGTGGAGGGGAAGTGTCACGCCGGAAATGCCAAGTTGCCCGCGCGACGAGTGTGAAACAAGTCGTTGACGGCGAGGAGTGCGTCGAACCAGAGGTATGGAGGAAGATACGAAGGACCGTGTGGAACTGATTTTTTTACCCCCAAGTTTTGGATTACGTTACCCTGACGACGTAACCGCTAAATTTGAGTTGTTTCTCCGCTGGGAGGAAATTTAAAAGTATTTGCTATCTACAGTGAAGATATTCTTTCTGTGCGGCGTTGTGTCACATGCAGTACATAACTTCGTTGTGCAAGGCTGTTTCCACACGGCTTCGAAAAGCAAAGCAGATGCGACAGTGCAGCAATAAGGCACGCGCTAATTGCGTGAAATTGACGGGTGCGAGGGGACGCAATTTGCGACAATTAAAACCAATTAATACGTCCTGCATCGACCGCGGTTGCCACGTCTCTGCTTATTTTAACAAGTGAACCCTTTACTATTTTTTTTTTATTTAATTCCTAATGCGCTAGCGTGCGGACCGAGTGTAATCGCCCGCTCGTGTGAGCTCGAAGCAAGGGGGTTTCGGAATGTGGATCGGTATGTTCTATATTTAGGTCTCCGACTAGAAGAATAGGGTTAAGAAGGAGAGGAAAACACGTAACCCACGAACCTTTTCGTGCGGCTGATGACACGATGCTAATTTTAACTTCTCCTCTTTGCCGAAAGGTATTTCGGTGATTCCTCTCGGTTCCTGAAACAAAACAAAACTCCGGTGCGTGAGAAAACGGGAGTGAAAGTGGCCGAAGTGAGTCAGGGCTTCGTGCTGAGGATGGCTTACTACAGAAGTGAGGTGACCTGAATAAAATTCACTTGTGTCCAGTCGCGTGCAAGATGCAATAAAAGAAAAACTCACGCAAGGCGAGTGTAGCATGTCCTGGCACAGAAACGGCGCTCGATGCACGGCGAAATGTGGCAACGGCGCGCGGGTCGACACAGCGCCAGTTTCTCCCGCTACGCCGAGAGATGGCAGCACAAAGATACCGGCGTGGGGCAGGTAATTTTTACCTCTTTTTTTTTTTGCCTTCTTTCACTTCAGCTTCGCCCTTTTCATCGTGATAGATATAGAACAGTCCGACATGAATCTAAATTGTGTTTGTGTTAAAAACAAACAGAGGAACAGCGATTCGTTCCATTAAAGTTTTCCTTTTGAAGTTTGTGGGTAGAAATTTCTGGGTGTAGTTATGGTACAGACTTTAAATTCTGGTTGGTATAAAATTTAATTTAATAGGACATTAATAAACAAGACAGTTTAATGGGTCCTATTTTCAAAAAATTCACGCTAACTTTATAGTTTTAGGCCTAGTTTACTGAGCCAAAGTATTTAGCTAATATTTTCCTGTATGTCAGTTTACACCCAACATTAATATTCAATACATTGTAGCTGTTGTATGTGCAGTCTAATAGGCCATAGCCGGTCTACAGCAAACTATAACCATACAAATACACTTGTGATTCTGATATTAGAATTTTTTGTTAAATACGTGGGTTAGCATAAAAACATCCAACTGCATATGCACTATTTACATGCACATTGTGTTTTTTTAATTTGCTTTATTTAGTAGTGTATTGATCTGAAAAGATAACTCTGAAGTCAAAATTAGGTAAATTTAATTTTTTCAGTTTTAATCAGCTCTGTTATGGTTGTACGCTCCAATAATTTTCGTAATTTTTGGGCATTTCGGTTTAAACTGCTCGCCACCAAAAAATTCGTAATTATATATTTGTACCGATTATGTTTCGACTTGTAGTCTTTTCCTGTAATGATATTTTCGTCCAAAGAAATAAAGGTACCTTATAGTTAGAGATGATATATCCAGGGGCGTCATTTGGGGCCACAGGGGGGAGGGGCAAATGCCCCCCCTGGATTAAGAATTTTATGTGTATAAATATATTTTTTGTATTTTTAAATTTAAATAATGCTAACTTAAGCACATAAATCTGAAGTTTTATAGATTTTTGAAAGAAAGTTTTATTATTAAAGTACCTATCTAATTTATACATGCTTAATTAATAAAAAAGATGCAACAAGGTCACTGTCGCCGGAAAACAAAATCTGCCCCCCCCCCCCTAGAGAAACCTGAAATGACGCCCCTGGATATATCGTTAATATTTTTTGTGTCAACATAGTCTTGAAAATACACAGCGTAGCTGTATGCAGACCAATAAAGGCATCACATATTACAATAGCGGAATTCTTATAGACTTAGTCAAATAGGTAACAGCTCCACGTACAATCGAAAGCCAGTCATATTTTCATAAGTTGAACGTACGTTGAAACCCAACAAACAGTCAAGTTTTCCCGCGATAAACCATCATTAGAGACCTGAAAAATTCGCGTTTTCTGTTAGGCGCTAGCTAGAGTTCCAGCAACTTTACGTCGGTATCGCGTTCATAATTGGCCGTTGACTTACTCGACACTTCCTGGAAGTAGCTGAGCCAATAATAAAACTGTAACTCAACACAGACCCATTTCACAGTGTCAGCGAGCAGCTAATAAACAGCTGCTGTCTGCACGATTTCACATATATTCTTGGAAGCTAGCTTACAGGTCAGTGAACCCGCGAATTTTTCCGGTCTCTAACCATCATCTCCACTTATAGTTTATGTGTACCGGCAATGACATTTCTAAGCGAACTCTTTATTGGAAGTAACGTATGAAACCTCTAACTCACTAACAAAATAAAAACATTTTTAGTGTAATGCGTTTTTAAAACGGACTAAAAAGTATAAAACAATTTCTCCTGTGCAAATGTTTGTAAGAATTAAAACGAAAAAACATCGGACACATGCAATAGGTAATAGTTACTACGTTTCCATGTCGATATTAAAACACCGTTTCGAAAGTTGCCATGTAAACGGGATTCAAATCGATTTGAGTCTCAAGGTCGTTACACCAAAAACTGAGATCGTATTGGATTGAGTCGGGCGTAAAATGATATGTAAACGGGGATCGTACTGAAAGTGAATCGAAAGCAAATAAACACACTTTATTTTTTTCGGACTACAGATTATCGGTTGACGCGTGTGTGGTGTCGATCGTTTCTGTACTAGGAACTAGGAAGGTGTGGTCTAAAGAAGAAGTTTTACTTTATTAGAAATCATCAGGGAAAGAGAAATAGTCAAAGTAGGATATGTAGCACAATGAAAAATAAACAGATGGTTGTATTATTTTATTTATTTCACGCGAGCCAACATAATTCCAGTTTTACCAACATTACCACATTCGCAAATTCGTCCAGTGAATTGAAATCGATGTCAGTCAGATCCAAAGTTTGCGTGTAAACGGGTATCGTACTCTGGCAGGATTCAATACCGAGTTCGTTTTGAAAACGATGTGGAAACGTAGTGGGAAAGGAGTTCAGACTGTAGCTGTCTTTGAGAAAATCCAAACAACAGTTCACATCATTTGCAGTGCAATACAATTGTTAGTGACTTACGTGGACTATTCATGCATAAATTGTATATTATAAACTTCCCACTTCTATTTTTTCCCCTTTTTAAATCTAACCAGGGGCGTCATTTAAGGTTTTTCCAGGGGGGGGGGGCAAGATTTTGTTTTCTGACGACAGTGACCTTGTTACATCTTTTTTATTAATTAAGCATGTATAAATTAGATACTTTAATAATAAAACTTCAGTTTTATGTCCTTAAGTTAGCATTATTTACATTTAAAAATACAAAAAGTATATTTATACACAAAAATTCCAAATCCAGGGGGGGGGGGCATTTGCCCTCCCCCCCTGTAGCCCCAAATGACGCCCCTGAATCTAACTAGTATTTTCGTGAGAGAAATAATTGTTTGGTATTTAAAGAGTCTTATTTCGTTTTAAAAACGTGTTAAGTTATAAAAAAACAATTAATTAAATAATATTTTCTGCTCTTTAGATTTCTCTTATGTGTTACATTTTGCAATCGAGTTTAAGCAAACAAAATGTGTACCGAACAGACAGACAAGAAAGCCAGTTAATATTGCATTGTGATCAAGTTATCTTGGTTTAAAGTTTAAAGTCATCGGGAAGTTACTTTAAATTGCAAATATTTGTACCCATCAGACAAGACAGCGAGTTAATAAAATAATTAGATAATGTAAGCTTATAGGCTAGTGAATGCAGTTACCCACGCACAAGTTACTTGATAAAATGCCTAATATAAGTGGTTAGAAATGGCTTTGCATTCTTAACAAATTCGAGAGTTTCTTCAATGTTTACCATTTAATAAAATAAAACATAAGGCGATATTAAGTTATTTTCCTATATTCCGCATGACCTATCTTATTTCTCAGAATTTCCTTTATTTCTTGTGCACAGCAAACTTTTAAAAATAATTGCCAGTATATTTATGACATTTGCACAAACATTAACTTTGATTACAGGCCTATAGAAGGTCAAGTTAATTACTGCCGATTCTCAAAGGGCCTTGAAAATATGATAGCATGTGTTTCCCCGAATTATGTAAGGCAATAAAAGATTAAAATTTAACAGTGGATCGGTAGTTTAATTTGTCAACGTGTCTATTTGATACCTCGACTCAAAATAATCAGGGTGCGCCACCCAGTGTATTCGGGAAGACGAAAGTTGGCACTTAGTGTGTGTCTATACACACTCACGCACAGGTTGTCCAAAAACGGCCGTGCACACTACGCGAATCTTGGGCTAAATAATGGATGAAAATGTTAATTGCTAATGTTGTACGATGACATATTACAGGAACAATGTTGCAACACTGCAGAAATTAGTCCCCTCTTGCGCCAAACATACCTTAATACCACTGTTCTGGCCATCAAACGAATACAGTATAGAGGGACCTAGTATAGTTTATTGCATACATAAGATCTTTTTGTATACATTTTTGTACAAAGATATGGACCAGTCATGTTAACAAAATACAATTGATTTTAATACATTATAACCTACAATTTTTTTTTTTTTGCGAATTGAGGTTTGGTTTTTCGAAATTAATATCAATAATGAGCAAATAGATTCACAAGACAGAGTCATTATCGAGTTTTTAAAGAAGGGTAAACACGATTTCGATTATTTTTTACCATTTACTATGCCAACGGCTTCTCTGCATGCAGAAAACCATTTTCCTACGAATAGAGTTTTCCCAGAGTTTTATGCAGTATGTCATGATATAATGGAAATACGCGTGGTAAACCATTAACGCTGAGTTTGTGTCTTTTTAATACGCATACTAGGCCCTATATTAAATGTAAAGCAAAACAGGCAGAACTGAGTTTTAGGAGAATATGCTGAAGGTAGTTCTTCCAATTGAATTGACTGTCAACATAACGGCTTAGGAGTTTTGTGTTGCCGGATTCGTTGATTTCTACACCACTGCAGTAAATGTTCGTGGTTAGCTATTTACTGTTTTTTCCTATAAACTGTAAAAAAATTAGTTTTTTATGTATTAAGGTTTAATTTATTGATTTTTCACCATGAATTTAATTCTGCGAAATCATTGTTGACTAAAAGATTGAGTTCTGCATCAGACTTGCCAGCAATTACGATGCTGGTATCGTCTACAAAAAAAAAGTTGATATACAACTAGTACTGCAGCAGGTTCAAATCCCGAGCAGTCCAAAACGTTTACTCGACGTAACATACATGATCTTGGAGGAAACTAAAAACTGTTGTCTTCTTTGCCACACCTTTAAGTGAACCATTTTCGAGAAAATAGACGTAGAATATGTGGAGCCTTGCAGGTAGGCAATACGCGATACATACAGTAGGTTTGAGCAACCCCATTATCAGTGACGGTAAAAGGTATTCAATTTTTTTTTCGCAGTCAGGAAATCTTGCTATGACTAAACCGCGCCCAAAAATTCATTTATTATTTCTAGAGACCTGTAAAAAACGCGTTTTCTTTCAGGCACAAGCTAGAATTCCATCAACTGTAAGTTCGTGTCACTTTCACAATTGGTCCTTGACTTAGGCCTATCTGACACCTCGTGTAAGTCGTTGAGTCAACAATAACAATGTAACTAAATGCAGGCCCGTATCACTGTATCAGCGAGCAGCTAATGAAGAGATGCTGTGTGCTTCAGTGCACATATATTCTTGGAGGCTAGCCTAGAGGTCAGTGAATCCGTGAATTTTTCCTGTCTGTAATTATTTCTCGTTACTTTTGTTTCGCCTATTTTAACTAGTGTTGGTTTTCACTGTCAATTTTCACTCGGAAATTTCTTCCTCAAGATTTACGCCAACCAAAAGCTTGTACCATGTAACATTACCTCATTAATTTTTGCAAGGAATCACCTCGTTAGTTTGTTGCCTACTTACATCAGCATCCTGTATATATATATATATATATATATATATATATATATATATATATATATATATATATATATATATATATACATATACACATACATATACACATTATATAAGGAGCAAACATTAAAAACAAAACATGTCCAAAAATCCGCATCAGAGTTGAACACCTTGTGTACATAAATTTAGATAGATAGTAAACACAATATAAACTCCGATTCGTTAAATTAAAATACTGTACCATTGAATATGTAATGATTCTTCATAGTAACTATTATGATATTAAAAATTTTTTCAACTTTCTCTGCAACTCGATAAGATGGACATTTCTGATTTTGAATGTTTGTTCCTCATATATATATACATATATATATATATATATATATATATATATATATATATATATATATATATATATATATATATATATATATATATATATATATATATATATATATATATATATATATATATATATATATATATATATATATATATATATATATATATATATATATATATATATATATATATATATCCAAATGTTATGTTTGTGTATTAGACCTAATAATTAATTTAAGTGTATTTTTCTCGGTGAACAGATTTCAGAACGTCAACTGATTATACACTATGATATCAACTGATTATACACTGTGTATAGTCCATTTATGTTTTCTGAAACTGTATAGATAATGAAAGAATAAAACACTTTTTATTATATTTTAACGGGGAAATGAGTAGTTGCAGTACTGATTGCCGCCTTGCCCCCACTTTTTTTGTCTACGGAATTCCTTCCCGAACTTTTCCGTTACTACAGGCCTGCGGAAAGAAATTAATTTTAATGAACGATTAAAGTGCAGACTACTGCGATGGCCTTGGGAATGTTCGCTGATACGTGTTAATTTTGATTTAAATGGCAACATTGCACGAAGCACGTTCACGCGGAACAATGCAGTCGTAGTGTAGGCATAAAACATTACATTCAGATTTGTTTCTGTTAGCTTGTTAGTTTGGCCAGCCTGCGTGTTCGAAGTTCAAACGCGGGAGCACTAAGGCAGAGTCTTTGT
>PNEQ01106353.1:5123-28988 GCA_003012365.1 Medauroidea extradentata
AAGATTTTTGTTTTCCGGCGACAGTGACCTTGTTGCGTAATTTTTATTAATGAAGCATGTATAAATTAGATGCTTTAATAATAAAACTTCAGTTTTATGTGCTTAAGTTAGCATTATTTAAATTTAAAAATACAACAAAATATATTTATACATATAAAATTCTAAATCCAGGGGGGGCATGCCCCCCCCCCTGTGGCCCCAAATGACGCCCCTGAATAAGATACGGCTTTTCACAAAGACACGCTGCAAATGACCATGAATCAGAATTGCAGATATGCACGTAAGGCACTGAAACAAACTGGGGCAAAATTCTTCTCGCGAAAAACAGAGGTTCCTAATGATGATGTATGGTGTGCCGTGCGCCAGCCAAGGTAGCCATAAAGAAGAAAGCAGGGCAGCTCGGGCCGAGCAGGCGACGGCAGCAGCTGGACTTGGTGCGCAGACGAGGACGAGACCGGCGGCGGCAACGATAGTGGTGGTGCGTCACCAAGGGCTGTTTTTAGCCGCGCGGACACGGGGCTGCTGGCCGGGAGCCCCTGCCCCTTACCATGGTCCACGTACCCAGCATACACTCGCTCGCCACACGCTGTTACAAGTCACGAGCTGGCATTCCCGCGGTCACGTGACCAGCTATCGTCCGGTCTCTAGGTTCCTGATACCTCTGAAACGACTCGCTTTTAAAAGCTAAAACTACGTATTTACTCGACATTTTAAACCGCTTGTTCCAGTTTCCAAAGGAAACTAGCTTATACTCTATACTATCAGTAGGTAACTGCAATCTAGTCAGATACATCTGTAGTTATAATATTGGACCTACGCTACAAACGCCTGCAAAACAACGTTTTAAGATTTTTTTTACTACGCAGTTCCCATTTATTTGGTTAAGGTAAGTGGCCTTTACGTATAGTCGACAGCGAGGCGACACACAGCTTGGTACAATGACAGGAGCTGGGAGAGGAGTCGGCCATGGCCTTCGTTAACGAACCATCCCAGCATTCGCCTGTCATTTCGGGAAACCATGGCGAGAACATCTCACTCACCTCCGTAAGATAACGCCTTTACCAACTCCACGCGCAAACATGGATATTAAACTGTCATTTTAAAACATGACGCTCGTTATTTAAGGGGGATTGAACCCTGTCACATCGGTTTTACGGTTTTTCTTATAAATCAGGGAACAGACACATAGTTTTACTTTTTTTTCACGCTGATAAGGCATAGTTTATAGTTTCATTCACTTTTTGGAATCCGTATGACATTGTTTCTGTTAAGTTTGTGGCCTCTGTAGTCGCTCCTGTAAATAAAGCAATTTTTCATTTTCAGCTGTTTCCCGTTGCAAAATAATGAATACATTGTGGTTCCGGCAATTACAGAAAATCGATTAAGTTTGTTGTCGTGACAAAAATTTTGATACATCGACTGGAACAGAAGTTATCGAGGAGAAACAGATAAATCCAAGGTAGTAGGGATCAACACTCCATAAGCATTGAAAACGGTGCTCAGATACTGACCTGTGAGCCGAAAAAAAAAAAAGCTTCAAGGAAGAGTGAAATGGAAAGAAGGGAGTGAAGGGAAGATTAGGTGAGCGCGTTGAGCTGTCTATGTGCGAAATATAGCCCGTAAGATTTTTTAAAAGAAATATTCGTGGTTTTTCCACTTTGCATAAATGGTAATGAGTGAACTGGACAAACCACTCTTGACTACTTTCAAACAGTTAAGAGTTCTATTTTTAAATTAAGTATTGCGTTACAGTTATAAAATATAATTTTGTCCTATTTTAAGTTGGACGTTCCTTCACGTCGTGGTAATTGCAGGAAGCAATTCTTTCTAAGCTTATACTGGCCTTTAGCCATTGCGAGAATTTCATGATCAACCAATTTATTCATCAAGAACACAAGAAGTAGGCCTATTTAAAATCGTCGATCCTCCGTTTGAAATTAAACTAGGCTGGTGGTGCAAAGTTCCCCTGTCCAGCGAAAAGTTATCCAATGATACTGTAACCAATAAGACAAAAGGTTCGCGTCTCGAGCATCGCTCAGTCGATAAACAGCAGAATGTGGTAACATTCAAGATACCACCGCGACGTTTCGCTTCTGTTTACCCGCCTATACCATGCTGGCACGCCAAACGCGTGAGTCACGGATCCACAAGGTTTCCGTCATAGATAAGGAAAGGTCAGACAAGAAGAGTGGGAGAGAGTTGCCAACCTAGCGATTCTGTCACCACATCTGGTGATTTCAGAACGCGTTCTTGTGGTGACCGAATTTGCAAATGCGAAAAGTTTAATAAGTATTTTTATACAGACATTTAATGGCATATCTGATGATATAGTGAAAAACTGACAAAGTTTGTTTTCTAATTAGTGGCAAATCATTTGAAATGACCTACAACAAACTAGTAGTAATTCAGCAAATTCTGACAGCTGCCGAGACGAGAAACTCATAAATTGAATTCAGCTAGGCGACATTTGTTGCAATATTTTGTAAGCGATATTTTATTTTTAAATTCTTATTTCCTACGAGCGATTGTTACACCTGAACAAAAATGTATCTACACTCAGCAGGTACGCACTATTTTTTATGCCTGACCTTAAATACCGCATGAAATAAGATAGAAGAGACCACTGAGATAATTTATCCTAGAAAAAAAAGGTAACTCGGCGATTGGGGATGGCTGTTTGTTGTACAATATGGTCCGAAAGTCTTGTTCTGTCTACCTTCATATGAAAGATAAACGTTTTTGTAATGAAATTAAACGCAAAATAAATATTACAAAGAAATTCACCGGGGCCTCTACAGTATGTTTACAAAAGAACAACAACGTGCGTGGATCAGAGTGAAGTGGCAATTGGTCGGAGTACACGGCACTGCTTCCAGGAGCTTCGTAAAGCGTATGGGGATGCAGCGTTGCCATATCTTACAGCGGCTCGATGGGCTGGAAGTGTTTCCTAAAAGCAGAGCTGCCATCCAGGACAATCCTCAACGGACAACACAAGTCAGCTCTTCGTCAAAATGAAGGAACCACTTCGCAGCAAGCAGTACGTCGCAACTGAAGCAGTTATTTGTCATAGAGCGGCTACAATGATGCACAAAAATGAAAGGCATTAAGATTTGAGACGGTCAAAGTAATAGCCATCTTTAGTAGAAGGCCGCGGTCATAAATCTGGCAACACTGCCAAGAAGGGTCATTTAAACACTTTTTTTTTTGCTCTCCAACGGCAATGGTTGTCCCTGATTCGTTATTTTGTCTACACGTCGACGAATCAGGGACAACCATTACCGTTGGAGAGTTAAAAAAAAGTGTAAAAATAACCCTTCTTGGCAGTGTTGCCAGATTTATGGCCGCGGCCTTCTAATAAAGATGGCTATGTGAGAGTCCAACGGCCAATTTCTAAGTAGATAGTAAATTTAACTACAAGGATATTATGGGCATGAAAATAGCTAAACTGGGAAGTTTCACGAATCAATCAGGGCTTCTTAGTTCTCTCGAAAGTTATTTCAGCGATATCTTCATAGACGCAGTATAGTTTAAAGTAATGTGTAGAGGCAGGAAATTTCGCGAAAAGATTTTTGCAGAACTTTGTTTCAGTGCCTTACGTGCGCACCTGCATCTCTGCTTTGTGGTCAGTGATTGGATACCGTAACACCCTGCGTGTGGAGGTTAAACCCGCAAATCACAGACGTAATGTGTGGCAGTTATCCGTGTACTGACTGGCACAGTCAAATGAATAACGACTCTGCACAAAAACACTATGTCAATAGCCATGAAGTTGAGCTGCAGCTGTGCACGTAAGACTCTGAAACAAAGTGGGGCACAAATCTTTTCGCGAAAACTACCGGACCCTAGTTATAAGCCAATTAATATTCGACTGTGTCCAGTGCGTGTATAGGACTAAGAAGTCGAGGCTTCTGCTAGATGAATACCTATGCGAAACACTCGTGCCTCTATATAAAGCATTCAATCTACCCACTTATCGTAGGCGAGACCGCAGTAGTACGACCACTTCGAAACCTACCACGACAACTCGGGCTCGATTCCCGCTGTTCGCTAGTGAGAAACGTGGCGGGCGCCTTTGAGCGGCGGATTTTCTAGGGGCACTGTCTCCCCGCCTTTGAATCCCTCCCTTGCTTCACTCTCGCCGTCATTCTCACGAGCACGTAAAGACCTCGCTGATTGGCGCTTTCCAAATTTCTCCACGGACGTCGGGAAAGGCTAATAGAGCACTTTGCGTAGATTTCAATCCGAATTCAACCCAGAATGGACTTAAGTAGGAGTGGGAAGAGGTAGGTAGTTTGGCTTAATGTCTCGTCGACGGCGAGGTCATTACCGACGGAAGGCGTGGAGAGAGAACAGAGATAATCCAATCTAGTCGCTGATGTGGATTGGAGTACAGAAATCTGATTGAAACATTTCCTTTAAACACCTGTCGAATAGACGAAGCTAATGTCATTTTGAATAGTTTGTTTTTGCAAGAGTTTAGAATCTCCATGGGTTAGCCAAAAAAGACTACGTTTGTCTGGAAATAACGGAAAGTGCAAATGGAATTAAAATATATATATAGAGTGTGTAGAATAAATTAAAACGAATCAATACGCTTGAATTTTTTAAATAGTTTGTTTTGTATTTCACAGTTTCGCTGAAATATTATTGTTAATATCTCTACACTAATTAAACTATGTCTGTTCATCCTACAACAAATGATTCTCAAATTACGTACATCACTTTTCACTTAAAATGTCATGTTTCGTAACTCTCACACTATACACATCAATAATGCGTAACATGCTCGTCACACCCTTTAAACAAAACTGCACAGCCCAAACACGCTCCAACTGTTTCGCGACTCGATACACTAAGCCCACGCTGCTCCTTGCCGTCGCCGTCGTCTTCGCCAGAGTTGTCTGCTGTGCCGAAGTCGTCTGTGCCACTTCCACGCACCGGCTAAGCGCCATAACAACACTGCCAGCTCAGCCGCCGCGAGCGTATTTATACTCGGCCGCGCCACCATTCTCAAAGCTTCGATGCAATCCTGGGCGCGTGCTCGTCAAAGTGCATGGTATATACAGTAATTCTGCACTAAAAGCATCAGTTCAGACTTGTAGTTTTCTCGAAACCAATTTGCAAAAAAAAAAAAAAAGCAATCCTAGATCCTAGACAATAGTTTTTGCAAACTTTCTGGGCAAATTTTTTTATCTATTAACGAATATCTGAAGAACAATCTCTGACACCGAAATCTCGTAAATTTAATTGCGGCGCAAGAGATCACGTTTAACAAATGCAACATTCTGGGTAAATGTTTGCTCATAAAGTTGGGAAATATAATCAAGGATGGCTGTTTTCTAGTTTTTCTATACTGACTTTCAAAACGTGTAGATATCAATTGAAGAATTCAGCGCTTATTTATCTACCACGTATCGGTCGATACTCGCCACCAAACATGCCCGGAGTGATGTCAGAGGGACAGAGAAAGAGGCAGCCCGCGTTTCGCCTGGGAGTGGAGGTGACTTGGCTCGATGCGGTCGAGCACTGCTTTGTTCCAATATGTATCTACATTAGGCACTTATGAAAATTCACGAGGGTAGTATAGGTCAGCCAATATGCAAGTTTTAGGTGTTCCAAATTTAACCCGAATGAAATTTACTTGTGTCCGAAATTTCAACATATGGCCTCTCGATCAACTACCAGAACTAATATACTTAATGAATAAATTCAATAATGTGTAATGAACGCACTACGGACGTAGTCTTTAGCAAAATATGTATCACGTAGGAAACGCGTTAATTTTACTTTAGATTCCCGCAATTTTAAAACCTTGAATCGTTATACATTATTCGCAGGCGCTCGTCATATCCTGGTGATCGACAAAACATGTTAACGTGACTGAGATAACTTACCCTATTCCAACTTATGAATTTTCGTAAGTATATATGAGGTTCTGTCTTGTACAGACCTATGGTTACGTGCCAATCAGGATTGAAATCTTAACAATAAACGCATTTCAGTCAATGTTCACGGTGTTCTATATCGGCTCCTGTCAGGAATTTTACTCTGAACGCACAGTAGGTAACACCTGGCCACGCGGTAGGTGCAACACAGCCTCACACGCTGTACCTGCCAGCTGCCCTCCACGCGGCCAGCAAGTGTAGGAGAGGAGAGAGGACAATGAGACGAGATATAGAGAGAGGAGGGAGAGAGATACGTGGGTCTGTCTCCAGTGGACCGCACAAGAGAACACCAAGGCCGCCTAGAAGCAAGCTTCGCCAGGAAGAGCCTGTCCAGCCACAGCCCACGTCCTCCCACATCACAACGACTGGTCGTCTGCTGCTCCACGACTTCGCCCACCGGCTACACGTGGTCACTCTTCCTAACATATCTCTACATGCAGGCGATGCATCCTTATTCTTGTACAATTCAGCTCTTCTTTTAGAGCAGCAATAACGCGACTAGTTAAGGGCGTTCACTGTTCAACTTTTGCACATCAGATAACACCTCATTCCCCAAATAAAATAAAAAAATAGGCCCCATAGTCTTTCCATAATCACTCGTCAAAGTCACAACTGGTCATTGTGGTGTAGTCAAAATCAAAACACGTAATTAACTAATAAATTCAAAATTACAGGAACTGATAGTCAGTATATCAATGCATTTTATGACATGTTTGACAAACGTTAGTTTTGTAGATTTAAGTAGTAGCCAAAAGTCAAAGTTATGCAAAAATATACTCGTTTTCATCAATTTTTAAAAAATACAATTATGTATAGCTTTGTGTTTACAAAAGTGTCTTGAAGTAGCTCACATACTTAAGTATCAATATGAATTACCTTGTTTCTGCAAGTTAAATATTTTTTATTATTTTGGCTACACCGAAACTGCTAGGTGATTACGCTAAAATTATTGGACCTATTTTTTTCATTTGGGGAAATGACATGTTATCTTATGTGTAACAGTTGAACAGTGTTTGGCACAAATATAAAATTTTGAATTTTTACGGACCCAACATCTTCGCAACTTCTTCGCAAACAAAACAGAACTTCGGTGGAAGATAGGGCAAATTCAAAGTGAGTACTGACTGCAAGTTGTGTACGGTACAGTGGGTGCTATTAGAAGACCATACCCAAGCAGGATCACCATTACCGATAAATAGAGATGATGGAGTATCGCGAGAATTTTTTTGTGTAAATACACCCTTGAAAACGTATGGTTGGCTAATGCACGTCTGACACAGCGTAGCTGTCTGCAGACCAGTAACAGGCATCAAATATCGCAATAGCGGGATTCTTATTGGCTCAGTCAAATAGGGGAGCAGCACCAAGTTCAAGCAATAGCCAGTAATATTCTGGTAAACTGAACGTACGTTGAAATCCAGAAAACAACCAAGTTTTCCCGCGATAAACCATCATCTCTACCGACAGAGACCTGAAAAATTCGCGTTTTCTTTTGAGCACAAGCTAGAATTCCAACAACTGTAAGTTTGTGTCACTTTCGCAATTGGCCTGTGACTTATTTGACACCTCCTGGAAGTATATGAGCCAACAATGGAAATATAACTAATACACACCCACATCACTTTAACAGCAAGCGGCTAATGAACATCTGCTGTCTGCTTCAGTTCTTAAATATTCTTGTAGGCCAGCCTACAGTTCAGTGAACTCGGGCATTTTTCCTGTCTTAACATATTGACAAGTCTTCAGCTGCTGCGTTGTGCCACACAACGCGCCCCGGCAGATCATCGTGGCGGCTAGCGGCTGTGTCCTCTACTATAGTCTGTTCACTTTAAAATTAGCACTACCCAACGATTAATTATATCCTAAAAAGGTATTTTAGTTGAGCCAAAGGTTTTAAGTTTTGAGAGTGGTGAAACGCTTACAGTGGTTTTTAGTTTCAGGGTAGTTTTCGCGTTAAAAATAGTAAATATGATTACAGAATGGCAAAGAAAAATCTATGCAATGCTAACTTTATAGGGAACAGTCTACAGCAGTGTCTTCCTATTGGCTGTTCACTTTCGTTAATTCGTCACTACGCATCCGTTCTGCGCATGACTACTTCACCCTCTTTTCCTCGACGAATCTGACAATTAGTTTAGATTAGCTTAAAACATTAGGAAAAATATGTTCTAATTCAAAGGTCTTGTTAGGTAAGAAAAACCGACAGTAACAAAAACCCGGTATTACTCCGCGATTCGTGCATCCGCAGAACGATGCGCACGCCGTTCAAACCAGCCAATAGCATTGTAGTCGTATGTACATGTATATACCTTTCATACTCTTAGGAGAGCCCACAACCTTTCGTTCCAGCTGGCCTCTAGAGCGCGAACACTGACGCCATTGACGACCGGCAACGCGGCAAGCCTGCTGCAGCCCTCGCCACATCGAGGCCATGAGCCAGGCCGGTCAACGCTGAGCGACGACCTTCCTTTATTTACGGCCCGCTGAACGTCAAGAAAAACTAGCTCGATGGAGCTACGCACACGGAAACCAACCCTCAATATATATATATATATATATATATATATATATATATATATATATATATATATATGTGTGTGTGTGTGTGTGTGTGTGTATATATATATATCGAAAGTCATGCCACGTGTAAATCATTTCATGCGTTCATGTATAATTTCAATCTGTATTCAACTTGGAGTGTACCGACGAATCCGAACTGAAACAATCTAAACACACCCGGACTGGACTAAAGTAGGAGTGGAGTGACACTCCAATATAGTCGGCGAGTTGGACTGGCGTGTAGAATCAGGATAAACGTATACGTATACACTCATAGGACTGAACCGAAAGAAATAAAGCGGCCGTCATATTGAAAATTCTGACGAATAAATCAAAACTAAACATACAACAAATGTTCGCAAATATGCCTATTTCAATTATAACGTGGCAGCGTAGAGACAGAAACATTTCGCGGATTCAATTACCTGTAGGCTAGAATCCATTGTACTATGCATACTCAAGCACCGTCTATTCATGTGTTAACTATCTGCTGTTCCACTGAGTAGCAGCTAGTGGACAAATGGTCGGGGCTTGAGACTGCATAGGATAGTTGATTCTAACATGCAGGTAATTGAATTGGAGACATTTTCCTGTCCCTGGGCAGAAGAGATAAACTGTTAGTAAGTAAGCAAAAGCCATTGGCTAGCTGCCCACTTCACGTTTCAACTTGGCTAGAACTTAGTTACCAGTACAGGATACTTAGCCATTTTAGGGGCCGCGGTTTTTTAGTGGCCAGATCAACTGTCTCTCGCATAGGCGACCCCGGCTCGATCTCCGGCGGGGTCGGTCACCGCATTTTCGCATGTGTGAATCTTGCCGGACGACGCCGTTGATCAGCAGGTTTTCTCGGGGATCTTCCAGTTTTCCCCGCTCTTTTATTCCAGCGCTGCTCTATACTCACCTCATGTCACCCCTCGCCAACGCTGAAGACCATGTTAAGCGCTGGCCAAAATCTCTCTCACATTTACTCCAAGGCTGCATGTACAGTCCACGTTTTGTGCATGTCGTAGAAGCGATGTGACAACTGATGCGTGCCTCCTGAAGAAGCCTCGCCTACCACCAATTAACTGCAGGTACAGGAGTGTGTGACAATGTTTTCTAGCCGTGTCCCGCGCTCACGGGGAAGAGAAAGTAGCACGGGATTGTATTCGCGACGTTGTCTGGGCGTCCTAGAAGTGTGCTGCGTCACGCATCCCGGGCTGCAGTCAGTTCGGCTGATAACATTATCGGCGAGGGGATCGCTGCTTACTGGGACGCGAGGACTCGCTCCGATTACTTATCTGGCTCGCTGGCTGCAAGGTCTGGTTGTCGGCGCGGCCACCCACGCTCCAGCCTCGCGCATTGAGGCGACAACGGTACATGCACTTCACGCTTCGTCGCCTCTATGCTGCTATGCAGGCGGACACACTGCCCCTCTACACATGTTCAAGTGTTCCGCAAATAGGCCTACATTTAGGGGCTTCTCTAGATAGGCTGCGTTTGTGTGTGTGAGGCAAGAGCGGTAAGGTTGCCGTTGACTGACGTATGTAAAGCTGGGTTTACACGATGCTATGTTCATGCAAATTCCACGCAATATGCTGATATTGCACTGGAGCTCAGACACACAATTCTTGGAACTTCACATGCGATGCAAGCGGCGGTGCAATCTCGGCAAATAGAACATGCCCTATATTTCGATGCAAGTTGCGTGGAACAAGCAATGTGATTGGTCATTCTCTGAAGTAAATGTATGCACGTAGTTGTGAGTATAAACAAAAACAACAAACACCGTACAAACATAGAATCGACACCAGAGTGTTTTTTTTGCTGTTTTTGGACGAATACAAAAAATTTCCAGCCCACTATAACACAATATCAGCGTGTCTTTGTTCAGGCACGTCCCTTATTTGACTGCACCAATAACAATAAGGATATTGTGACGCAATACGTCTGTGATTTGTCAGTAGAACCTCAATACAAGTGACTGTTAAAAGCGTCCAGTCACTGACCATGAAACAGAGTTGCGGATGTCAACATAAGGCATTGAAATCAAGTGGCGCACAAATCTTTTCGCCATAAAATCGTGGCTCTAGCTATCGGATATTTTAAGTCGTTTTTAAATGCCGTGCAAACGTTGTAGGAATAAGTATCCTCATTACCACTAAACACTCGAAAACACATAATTTTTTCCTGCATTTTTATTCCTGCAGAAATATTCTCACGCAAATAACTGTTTTTGTTCGAAAGTGGTAGCATGAAAAATGACAGTACAGCCGAATATAATTTAACATGCAAATCTCTATCCTTGCTCACGACACGGTTCTCAGGTAGGCAGGGCCCTTAATTACCGGAACTTTTTCTTAAGTAACTTACATGACACAATTTAGATATTTAAACAAGTTAGGATTTAGTGTTGTCTCTTATCAGTGAAATATAAGAAAAAATACAGTTCAATGTCTCAACTTTGTGGTGCGTGAACTTAACAACCAAATACAAAAGGACGTACTTAATAATAATAAGTAAAATAGCACTTCACGATGAACAAATTGGTATTTGTGTCAAGGACTTGATATAAAATTCATAGCTGCTAGCTAATTTATCATGACTGCTTAAAAAACCCTTAAAATCACAGCACACATCACAATAAAAGTGATAGCCAAATTAGTAGCCGCATAGTATACATATTTTTTTCTAAACGTTTTCGTACTCCAAAATATGTAATTAATAAACTGGAAGAAATAATTACACACTGTAGCACCAATTTTTAGAAACGGCATGGAATAACCACTGTTATACCTTCTAAACTTTTTTGTTTTTAGTTTAGCCATGTCGAGTAAAAGAAACGCATGTTTCATTAAATTAATTACGCGTTGATGTCTGTCCCTCGCGTGATAAATTAATTTGAAAGTCAATAAATTCACCAAAAACTTAAAGTTTACTTAGAGGTGTCAGACGGGAGCTTCGAAAGCCAATAAAGCTATCAAAATTATTTAAAATGTTTAAGGGTGTTAGAAAATGGCCCAATATTCCACTATGGACAATTTTTTGATTGAATTAAAATTACATTTATTACACAAATTCAGGACCAGAAAATTAACTGTTATACAGTTTTAGCATTATTACTACGAAAAAAAATTAGGTCATATAATAAAGATTTTAAAACATTAAAATATATCAATAATAAAAAGATAAATTTAAATACATTGCTTAAAAACTGCATTTCATTACAAATAAGAAACCATCACAAATAAAATTACGAAATTTCCTGAGATTTTAACTTCTGGCGATGGCCATATAACGTAGACGTGAGATAAACTGTAGTAAATTTTTCACCGGCCTGCAAATCGCTGTGCTAAAAATAAATTCATTGCACAAAAAGGCGAGAAGCCATCCTGAATTACGACGGATTCCTGTGGTGTAGCAGTAATCCTTTGGGGCTATAAAGTTTTATTTTCTTCCTCTTATTTACAGCACTGGGCTTGGCCGTAAAAGGGTAGTAGCAAATACTCTCAGATATTGGCCGTGAAGGTCTGCGCACTTACGAGACTCCTGCACTCCCAGCCCTCCCACATCAAGGTGTAAGCCAGCTCAAGACTGGGCCAAGCAGCACTAAACACACCGCCAATAACGTTTCATAATGTACTCGGTGGCCACTTGGGTCACATGGGTTAAGTCGGAACATTTTGTCGGGATTTTTATTTCCAGGTACGGCAACCTTCAACGAAAAATTGGCAATACGACACATATATTTGTTCTGACAACGTTTGCCTGCTTTTTAAGGGTGTTCAAGTGGGAGAAAATCTTGAATTTATATTTGTATGAAATATTGTTAGTTTTGTGGACGTTAGAATTTATTGGTTTGTGGACGTACGCGATTGCTCATGTCTTTGCTGATCAAACCTGTGTTGGATGACAAATAACGAAAAACGAACAAGAAAAAAAAAATGTATATAAAACGCACACAAAAATAGAAGGAAAAAAAAAGCAATTCCAGAGGATTTCTGTCAGTTTTTTTTCCTATAGACAACAAAGAATTCTGGAGATAGAATTCAGTCGAATGTCGTGACAGACACAGAAGACAGACACAAATATAGAACCAGATTCCCAATATGAAAAAAGATGGAAATAGACAATAAACAGTGGACAACAAACACAAGACAATAGACAACACAACAAAAGTAAAACCAACGAAAAAATTCAACGTTTCGGAGATTGCAATCTATCCCCATCTTCAGGCTGAGACACAGCTGGTCAGAACACCAAGATGCGATTACTACGGAGTACGTTTTCCTCTTACGAAAAAAAAAATAAATAAATAAATAAATAAAAAAAATAGCTTGGCCAGTTTTCCTATGATGGCACATCAAAGTCAAAATTTGCCCGTGTTTAGTTATTATATGTCGCAAACACCAGTAAACATAATGAAGTGAAAAAACTCACACGGAAACTACATGTCACGGGCATATTGTATAATTCATTACAAAATATTTTTGCATTAAAAAAAAAATCTCAGAATTTTTTAATTTTGTTGCCTCTTAGGCCTCCCGATTTTTTTTATTTAAATACAAACATTTTAAAAATATTTTTTAAAATATGTCAAGCAGTAGTGGCCCGTGACATGCAGTTTGAGCGAATTTGTTTTAATTTAATTTTTTTACAATTTATTATGTTCGTTGGTTTTTGCTGTTTGTAGGAACAAAAAAAACATGTAAATTTTTACTTTGAAATGCCGTTATGGGAAAACTGGCCGAGCAAAATTTGGCACTTTCAAAACCCCACGCATACTCAAGTGTCTTTGACGTCCTCCAACAGCATCAGAAACTGCCGTAGAAGCATGCCTTGAACTTTGCTACAGAATCGCGTAGAATAAAATGATATTGTCACATATTTGAAGTATCATAAAAAAGCAGTAGAGCGGACAACCTGCACTCCGTTCAGTCCTTTACGCGGAGCGGCGATAACACTTGATGCGGGTGTGCCAGCGTCGCCCCTATCGCTCCCTTATTTCCGCCTTCAGACGTGGTAAAAGTGCCATATTTTCTCTAACCATAAACTATTCCCTACTTTCTCTTTAAAATATCAGAACACCAACATTCTGCGCGATGAAAAGTTACAATTGCAGGTGTAGAGTGTTAAGAATAAAAAAATTTGTTGGAGTTTTTTCCCGAGAAACATACGAGATGAAAACATGATCTAAAAAGCCAGACGTAAATATATACAGTAGACTCCCGATTATCCGTGTGCTAATTATCTAATTTGCGGATCATCCGCGCAAAATATTTCACTTTTAAGTAGTTGAAAAATTTGTAAAATGTTTTAGAAAAATCTTTTGGTTATTTATAAATACATACTATGTTTACTCGCATAGTGTTCAATTACGTGTGATGCCCGCAACCACATTTTTTAAAGGCGTGAAGAATATTTACGTCTTTTCCAGCAGACGAAGCAGTAAGTTCCGCGTGTGAATGGATTCACGAGATTGTTCCGGGACTTTTTCCTAGGTTAGTTAAAAAAAATTCGTATACGGATTTTTAAATTATAAGCGCATACCCCCTAACCATTAATGCGAATAATCGTCTGCTGTATTAAATTGCTGCATTTTACTGTAGGACTGAATTTGACCTTTTCTCATTCTACTTAGATCTGAGAAAGGGTAAACGTGGATTATCCGCAATTTTGGATTATCCGAGGCATCGGCACTCTCTATTAGTGCGGATAAACGGGAGTTGACTATCTTTTAAATAAAAATATTCAATCAGAAATTATTTTGAAAAATCTATGCAAATCTTGTACGTACTTGCACATTTCCGCACCTATATCATCAAATCAAGATACAGGCTAATAATAATAATGACCTGAATCCCAAGAATTATAAATGAACCTATTTCCACCGCGCGTTGCATCTGACTGCATTGTATATAACTGCATTGACACGAGCTTAATTGATTCAAATACTACAAATAAATCAACCTGGCACAATGCTAATTTTGGATTGAAGTTCATGGTTTCAACAGCTACCCGATTCTCTTGGTAACTTCTTGCTTGATTTTTCTTTACAACGCTGGGTTCTAAAAATTTATGTGTTGTGCTGATTATGTACTCTGCCAACTCATGAGCCGAACCCTCGTCTTCTGTCTTGCACAGCTTCCCTTCATTAGAGAGACATACATTCCATTTCAGTATTGTAACATCGCTCTTCTCAATCGATTGGTGCAATTTTGTACGAAGTTTGTTGCTACACTCCTCCCAAGGACTTAGCCAACAATTTTGTGTACACTCGTCACAGATAGCAGAGTCAGTGAAATTACTGGTGTAGGTACAAAGGAGTCAGGGATTGCTTAAATGTGAAATGCATTCACTGCAGATACATTATTTTCGTGATCTTTGCATACACAAACATGCCATGGCATTTTATTACTGAGAAAAACATGTGGAGGTCTTAGTGCGGCAAATTTACTTTTGCCTGCTATTTCACCGAATTCGGAACGTAACAAAACATATTTCTTTAATTGATAAAGTCAAATGCCGAATTTACCTTTATTCTTTGGTTCCATCAAACTTTCTAACAGTTGTAACATCTAGGTTCTTTTCTGCTTACATCGTCTCTTTCATAGAATGCTACAACTTTTGTTATTGTCTCTTCACTGATTGTTTTCTAATTAAGTGATGTATTTTTTGGACTTTCTGGAGGTTCACAGTTGTTACTTTCATGTAACTTCTTTATGACAACCTTCTTGTTTCGTGGAGATTTTGCAGTCCTTTCTCACGGGAAATAGCTCTACTAAAGATGCCGAGGTCTTGAATGAACCATCACTTTAAGAAGCCCTGTCCTTTTTCTTCTTTCTGTATCCTGCTACTTTAAGTCTGTTACTTTTCTTCATTTTTTTTTTTTAATAAAGCATTTCTTTCACATGCTGTAAGTTTGTTTAGAGCCTGTTTTCTTTTCTCACTACTACTTTTTTCTGTTTCTCTATGCACAGCCTTGTAGCCCTCATAACGGCCTTCGTCCTTCAGTTTCTTCCTTCGGCGTTTCATCATTTCTGCTAGTGTTAATAGCATTTCACAGGAATCATACGACGGATTTTCGTCAGATTACAATTTGTCTAAATTATAATTAAGGAGCTACAATTGTATTATAGCTTGCATGAGTCAACTTTTAAAAGGTTTATCAACATCAATTTTTTTAAATGACACGCCCAGAAATGTACATTGCACTAGAACATAGGTTATGTGATGACTCCGGTTACATATTTAAAAAACAGTATTTTTCGGATGAATATACATTCATAGTATTTTATGATACGCAAGTGTTTAAAGAATATAATGAACATACACAGCACACGATACCATGATGCAGTAAAGCTTTTTTGAACATTCACTACACAAAATTTTAAGTTATGGTAACTCAGGTTACATGTCTAACAATTGTACATTTTATAAAGTTTTATAACATTTCTCCCTCAATTCTTTGTACTTCTTCATGGATTTCTCTTTGTCCCACCAATAACTCGCCGATCCTTTACCGACAGAGTAAGGTATTTCAACTGTTCTTTGTCGCTATGGTCGAACATACTTGCGTACTCTGCAAAACGTTTTAGAGATTCCATTGGATTTTCCCTTTCGTTATTTGCATACTCTGGCATGGATTTACTCAGTTGCTGTATCGGGTGGTGAAACAATACAGCTGAATGTAATAAATTAGGCTGTCCGCCTGAACTGTGTGATTAACGGGGCTTCGACATTTATTATCCCGCGATGGTGAAACCGATTGTGTAACTAGTTCTATGAGAGAATTTATTATTCGTGTAGAGTCATCTGTTGTTGCCCGTGAGTTAATCGTGGTCTCCCGTCTATCCCATAGCTCATTTTCCCTATGTGGTATAGCGTGTCCAATCGTGTGCAAATGGCGTTCAATGATACTATTTAGTTCTACAAGATATGTTCTACACACATATTTTATTTAATCTATTTCTTGTTGCGATATTTCCTCTACACTTGTCCGGCACATTTCGCTTATGTCAGTCACAGTTTGCTGAGAACATTCCTGCTGTGTATTCTGGTTTATTTGTAGCTCAGTTATGACTACACTCACGGAATCTATTTGTGTCTAAACGATCGTCCATTTTATTTACTGTATTGTACACTGGTAGCATGCAATTCTGTGTTACATTTTCCACAGTTTTAAGCCTGTCATTTACATCCAAACTTAGGGCGTCTAGTTGTTAGCTCCATCCTCAGAACGTCTTGCACAGATCTTATTTCTGTTTTGAAACTTAACCGCAGTGTGCCCTGACTTGTTCGTAATGCTAGTAGTTCAGTTCTCAAACTAGCCTGGATCTCCTGTAAATCTGTCCTTAAACTAGCTTGTAGAGTATCTTGACTCGTTTGCACATCTGTTCGCAAATTGGTTAAGTTGATCATCCTTTGTTGAAACATGCCCATTATGTTTTGCATGTCGAATGGTTCGTAAGCGTGACCAGTTCCGACTTCATTCAGCTCGTCTGAATGTATGGAGTCAGTGTCAGTTGTACTACGAGCTACGCCGGCGTAAATGGCCTCGTCAGTGTGCGTCAATACTAGTTCATTATCTGCCATAATTTATATTGTACATGCACTGCAAACAAAGCAGCTATCACACTTTCTTCTACTTCAGCTTACCTCTATACATTGAAACTATTTTTCTTGTTCTCTCTGAAACTCAAAATGGGTTCTTGTATGTTTTGCAAACAACATGTCTTCCTTGGCTTACCTGTGCACAGCGGACGCCAAATATTTCTGACAGAGATAATTTTATTCACAGCTTCCGTACCGCAGTTCTGTTCTACCTCTAGCAGAAACATTATATCACTATATACAAGAAAACTAAAGAATAATAACGTGTCGTCCATGTTTACTGCAACTGTATTCTATAAAATAACTACACTTTTTTATCCATAGACAAATTAACATTAGATGTTGACATTATTTACATTTAATTTATTTACAAGAATAACCAAATTACAAACAATATGTTACTCACATACAAAGTTTGACACCTTTGAGCAAAGCTCTAGGTGAGGGCCTAGATTTCGGTGGTAAGATGGCTTCAGGGTGCGATAATTTTGTCCATGTGTGCACATCTGCACACCTACATACGTATACAGAAATATAACTACATACATCATTAAGATATGGAATGTGTCACAAGAAAGTTGAGAACATATGTACCGAGGAAAGAGAAGAAAATAATTTTACAATATGGAAAATATTGTAAGTGCAATTACAGTTACACAAAACGTATTACATTCTAACATTTACAACACAAGTAAGAACTGACTGTGATAAATATTGGGCTACATAAACACTAACTGAGGGTCACCGTACTATACTTAGGGCCCGATAATTTTCGCGAAAATAATTTTGCAGCACTTTGTTTCAGTGTCTCACATGCGCACCTGCTTCCCTGCTATGCCGTAACACCCAGCGTGTGGAGGTTAAACCCGCAAATCACTGACGTGATGTGTGGCAGTTATCCGTATACTGATTGGCACAGTCAAATTAATAACGACTCTACACAAACACCACTCTTGCCAATAGTCATGAAGTTGAGCTGCAAGTGTTCACGTAAAGCAAAGTGGAGAAAAATCTTTTCGCGAAAACTATCAGGCCCGAACTATACTCTATATGAACATGTAGCATAGTATATAAAACCTGTAACATATCGAGATATTTCGATATATTACAATTACATATTTAAATAATGAAATAACGTGACATCACACAAAACATCGATATTTTTAAAGTAAAACATTAATTATTTTTTCTAAAATATTTGACGCCGCCTACTTAAAAAAACTGCACCGTAGATTTTTTAAACTAAAAAAAATCGCCTAAGATGACAGATGTAAGAAAATCCAATTTTTTATACTAAAATCGCTGCATAGAATAAAATAATAACGGTCTTAAGTAAAGAAAAAACTACTTACAAAGTGTGTGTATTAATACTATGTTGATTTTGTGGCCATAGAACAAAAAACATAAAAAGTGGATGTAGAACACTCCTCACACAGTAGCTGGCCCCTGAAAATGCAGCGTGTGCCGTCGCTGGTAGAACAATTTATGGCATGCAAATCGCCTTGAAAACAATAAGCGTTTTAGTCTTCACTGAACAACAAATATCGAACGCGACGTAACTTCTTACCCAACCACAGACAGCGACACGAGAGAGTATATAAAAGAATCAATCTTACCAATACCCTTGATAAATGTTGAATCAAGTATGCCTTTTGTAATAGTACAGGACCTATTCATACAGGTCTAACAATATAAACATCGCGAAAAAAGAAAATTTACAGCCATGTTTGGCGTCCAGCACGTTTTATTTGTCGCAATTGCTGAACGCTGTTTGTCATAACCATCGTTCCATTACATATAATGTAGTCTGTGGTCACACATGCCTTCGCCCCGCGACACGTTAATAAATCCTCGCAACAGCATAACATCTCCCATACAAATGTAAACACTTTGGAAAAACACGTTTGAAAGGAACCATGCAGTGGAAACTATTGTGATATTTGCAATAAACCGATAAAACCAGATGTATTCGAGCAAATAATAATACATAAATTGTGATTAAATCTTCCTCTTAGAAAACTTTTGTATCTCTCATAGTTTTTGCGTAATGAGTCGTAAACGTCAAAATTTTCACTTTATGGTTTTATGTACGCCACTAAAACCAACTGACATACCAAACCGACAAAATTCACAGTGTATAACAACGCTGTAGGCTATGATTTGACATATATAAAAACAAAAATAAAGTACTTTTGTATTTAATAAAAAATGCTGAATTTTGAAATGAAAATTTAAAAAACATTTTTTTATAAATACAGAATATATATTTTTTGTTTTTATTTATGTCAAATCATAGCCTACAACGTGCATGTTTTTTAATTTTGGTATGTCAGTTTTAGTGGCGTACTTAAAACCGTAAAGTTCAAATTTTGACGTTTAAGACCCATTACGCAAAAACTATGAGAGATATAAAAATTTCCTAAGAGGAAGATTTAATCACAATTTATGTATAAAGTAAGAAAAATAATATCTGGAACAAATATAAAAACAAATAAAGACGTTGAAAACTGAGGTGAACCGCGCCCTTAACTTACAGTCTTCAAAGTAGGCCTACATATATTTGTTGACTTACTCCCTTGTTTTTTTTGCGTCTTTCTTCTTTCTTGTGGACGCACCGAGAGGAATGGCGCAACCGTTAAACACGTTGGACACGAATTCGCGTGACTTTCACAGAAATCTTTATTTAGTGGTAAATGTTACTGACATTCAAGCATTGTAGTGTGGATAGAGGCAAATAAATTACACTTTGCTTTATTGTCTTATATTTAAGGGCTTGTTCTCGAGTTTTTTTCAGACTGGTGCCAATAACTCAAATATTTTTTAACCAAAAGTTTTGAAAAAATTTGAGTCAATGTGCAATCACACGATGCACAATACTGTGGACGCGTTTTTTTAAATTAATGTACCATTCACAGGCAAAAAAATAATTTCCTACATTTTTGCTTATTTTGACGACGAAAAACGAGGTACTTTGGGTAATAAAAAAAAACCGTTCAGTATAATTCTACAAAAAATTCAGCTACAAATTGTAACATATAAGTGTCAAAACTGTGCACAGAAATTTTGATATGAGTATTAGGTAACAATAAAAAAAATATTTTCGGAATCACTGCAAAACTCCGAACAAGGCCTTAATCAAAGACCCTCAGCCCTCTGTGTACCTTTCCCCACATGTAACAATAATTAATATGGGCAAAACAGGGCAAGGGGAGGTGGCAGAATGGGGTAGTACATATAATTAAGTGAAATTAGTTTCTAAAAAGGTCATTCATAACCCTTAACATAATTTTGCACCGTTTAGAATGTCGAAAAGTTTTTTGTTTCATAAATGTTTTAAGAAAATAAGATATTTACCATAAGTTAATTTATCACATTTAATAGTAGCCTATACACATTAATATTACTACTTAAGTACGTTATATGTAGGGCCACGATTTTGTCGCGAAAAGATTTTTGCCCCATTTTGTTTAAGTGACTCACGTGCACATCGGCATTTCTGTTTCAAGGTTATTGGCAGCGTGTCTATGTTCAGACATGTTTCTCATTTGACTGCACCAATCAGAATAAGATTATTGTCAGTCTGTACGTCTATAATTTGCCAAGGCCAGTGAGGGTAAAATCATCCAACCACAGACGATGTAGCAGAGCTGCAGGTATGCACATGACGCATCGAAACCAAATGTTGCAAAAATCTTTTCGTCATAAAATCGTGGCTCAGTTATACGAAATCTGACGTGCCGAAAAGTTTCTATCATATTTTATTATTTATCTCTCTAACAGTTTTAATTTTTGAGAACTATAATTTATGAAACATATTGAAAATATAAAAACATATTGTTACGAATTAATACAATCTGGAGTACTTACACTGAGCTTTTAAACGATTTAAAGACGCATTTTATTGAAGAAGTGAACGAAGTCGCGGGCAATACAGCTATACAAAACAACCGGGAGAGGAGTTGTGTAATGACCACTCGACGATCCGGGTTCGATTCATGGAGAGGTCTATCCCAATTTTTCTCAAGACAGAAACGGAGCGGACGTTGCCTTTAGCAGTAGGGGTTCTTCGTGACGTGACAGAATGCAATAGGAGAAGGTGGGAGGCCACCTTTCCCCATTTTATGCCGCTACTTCTAGATTTTAGAGCTACTTGCGTTTCACACGGGCCGCGGCTAGCGCAGTAGCTAAACCACTCACTCCTCCCACCAAGGTGATCAGCGTTAGATTCCCGGCGGGGTCGCTCCCCGGATTTTTGCACGTGGGAATCGTGCCAGATGATGCCGCTGGCCGGCGAGTTTCTTCGTGGTTCTCCCATTTTCCTCGCATTTTCTCGTCGGTGCTCCATACTCGCATCATATCGCCCCATACCCGTGCTAAAGACCTCGATGTTTAGTGCTGACCAAAATCTCTCCAATTCTTCGCTATAAAATAGTGTACTATAGCTTGGAATTTGCTGGTAACATGTATATTAAGAGCTGGTGATTTTGGTGAAAAGAATAATGCAGCATATTGTATTCATGTATAACGCTCACATCTGCACCTCTGCTTCGTGGCTATTGGCAGAGCGTATTCGGGCAGAAGCGTCGCTCATCTGACTGAGCCAATGAAAATAAGGTTACTGCAACACCACACGTCTGTGATTTGCGGGTAGATCCCCACGACGTCGAGAGTTAAGGGTTTGGGTCCGAGTTTCTCGGCTTTCGAGAGAATTATTTTTTAAAATCCATACGAGAGTCAATATCGTAAAATTGCTTCGTAACTTTTTTGAAAATTGGTTTTACTATGCAATGTAATTGTTCGAGACAAATTGTATGATGAGTATAGCTAATTTATCAATTAAAAGGAAATTTCGTTAATAAACTAATTAGCAACTATTTTGCAGTCTTCTGACTCGACAAAATTAGAGTATGCAGTTTAAATCAGTCATAACAAAGTTACGGAGCGATTTTACGATATCGACTGCAATTTACGTTTTAATAAATAATTGTCGTTAAATGCGAAGAAACTCGGACCCTTGCCCTTAAAAACATCCAATCACAGACCGTGAAGCAAAGCTGCAGACGTGTACATGAGGCATTGAAACAAAATGTTGCGTAATTTTTTCACCGAAAATCACCAGCTGTAGTCATATTACAAACATTTTGTAATTAACACTGCTGCTGTTATTTTTCCGGTGTAAACTGGCATCTGTAGCAGGAAATGGCAGCCGAGACGAGAGCACAAGGCGATAGCTTGGTGGGTGACACAGCGCCAGTCTCGCGAGGACGGAACTCTCCCATCCATCATGTCCACAGCGCCTGCGGGCTGATTACAAGACGTCCCACACCGCCAGTCGTAGCAGGCGCAATTTGCCCGCTCTTCACGGCCGCCAACATTCGCCCGCCCACCGCCTAACAGATCCGTCTTTCATTACCTCGCCTTGTGCTGCGCCGCATCGTCTGCCCGCATATAGCATTTTATTTAAAGCTGAACCTTAGGTCTGTACAGCACGACGAGAAGACTAGAGCTACAAGTAGGCATATTTCTTATATAATAGCCTACATTTGTATTTTTCCAGATGTCACATTCAGTCTGCTGGAGTTCCTCAGCCTGTACATGTGCCTGAAGACGGGAACAGATACTATCTCCCGAAACGTCGCATCTGTTGTCGTCTTGAGAAACCTACTATTTTTTCGCCGGTTTTGTCTGTGTTGTGTCTTGCCTGTGTTCACATCAATTCGTGTCTCTCGTTATTTGTGTTGTCATTCATCCATTTGGTGCCTTTTAAACTCACCCCATTTTTTGTTGGTTTTTATTTTTTCGTCTGTCATTTGTCGTCTTTCTTCAGTCGACTATACTCCACTTGAGAATTAATTTTTTTGTTTCGAATTTGTTTTTATCCTTGTGTCGTATTCTGGGATATGACTACATGTTTGTTTCACGTCTGTTGAATACAGCTTACTGGCTTTTCTTCCTTTGTTTTTTTTTATTGTGGGTTATTCTGCAACACGGCAGCATTCGTCCCCCACGGCGTATTTCCAAAACAACTGTTATGTTTATATTACGAACCCATGGCAATAATCGTTAAAAGATCACAAGACTAGTAACGCTCTCCGCTCAGGAATTACAGTACTGCTGTAAATGGAGTTACGACTTAGCCGATATTAATGTTCATGTCCACAAAAAAAGTTAAGGGTGTTCCAAGTGCGATAAAATCATAATTTTGTATTTTCATAAAATATATTGTTAGTTTGATAAAATATACTTGTCAGTATAGTTTCTTCTTACAAAACAATTTCAGCTCTCGTAGTTTTCTCATAACAATGTGTCAAAGTCATTTGAATGTTACAATGCAATGCAAATAGTGAAAACTAATCAACCTACTTAAATGAAATAATTCTCTGTGAATTTACACCCCATGAGCTATGCAATAAAACATTTTAAAAAACCCACAGTGCCATATTTCAATAAAAAAAAATCACAGAATACAAAAAAAATTATAAAATTATGTTTTTTTAAATATAAAAATAGTTCACGAGATGTTTCTTAATGTTTTATTACGTAGTCCATGGCATGTTATTTCACTGTGAATTATTTCTCTTACATAAGTCAACTGGTTTTCACTATTTGCATGGCAGCAGAACATGCAAATTATGAATTTGACGCACCTTTATGAGAGAACTATGCGAGATAAAATTGCTTCGTAAGAGGAAACTGCACTCACAAGTATCGTATACAAAACTAACAATATTTCATATCAATATATAATTATGATTTTATCGCACTTGAA